>CAJUYI010001545.1:0-14907 GCA_910591695.1 Galerucella pusilla
CATAAATTGACGTGTTTTTGGATTTTTTCTAAATACCAGTATTACAAGTTATTAAAGGTGGATACTTTTATCTGAAAAGCACTGTATAACAAAAGATGTATGTTTCTTGAGCTGTATTTATTATTCGTTTTGTCAATTATTTTGGCAAACTTGTCTGACTTTTGTAACAAATATAAATGTTAATTTTCCAAAATAATTTTTATGTTTTGTAAAGCATAATCGATAATTTTTTATGACTCACATACATCGTAATCGGTGGCTTCCTAATTAAAATGAATCGACACCACCTTTATAGGTTTGCGTAATAATAACAAACAACACGCTCTATCTTTTTCCAGAGTCGGTGGTTCAACACAAAGAACAGATGTACACACACAGAGCTCCTTTAAATTATACTGTTTTAGAAGAACATCTGCTTTACTAAAATACCTTCTTTCAATTATCGCTAGTATGTGATCACTTTGATTTTACATTTGCATAAAAACAAGGTTGATAATCTTTTTATGATGATCCGATGATCGAATCGGTTTTACACGCAGAAAAATAGTCCTTTTCGATACAGATGTTTTAATTTTAAATTCACCGAAAAAAAGATTTGTATTTAAACGGTTTATTTAGGCAAGTGTCACTCGAATAATAAGTAGCTATTTACGACGGTAAATATTTGAATATTTAAGATCAAACACATGGTCACCATCTCACCCGTAATAAAAGAAATGTTTCAAGAAACTCTTTTGGTGACTTCCTTGTCCATGGCACGTTCTATGAGGATATCTCTATAAATATGAATTATTCTTTCGGAAAAGGTATTTGTAATTGTCGGCCAGATGCGAGAAGAAAAAAATATGGTGTGAGTAAAAATATTGGAATTGCATCTGCTATTTTTGTGTCAGTGGCAGTACCAGTTCTCGGATAGTGAGTGCTAATTTGTCGAATTTGAAGATAAATTGAGGGATTTTGATGATTTTGCATGGGATACAGTGTAATTCAAAGATTTCATGGATACATACCAGAAGAAAACAATCAAAATCAAATAGAAAGAAGTAAAAAGTTGAATTGAGTTTACATTTAAAATTATAGAGGGCAGAACGTTATCGACTTTAAATTATTTTTTTTCTCTTATTTTTTGAGAATCAATCCACAATAATGTTTTATTTTTTTATTTCGACGTTTCGGTAGCGTTTCAGCTACCGTTGTCAAGATTAACTAGTAATAACAATTTTTTTCCATTTTTAGATGTTCTTATCAATAAAACAAATAAGAATATAGAGAAGGGCTCATTGTTAATACCCCATAATAATAACAATAAAATTAATAATTCAGCTAACATAATTTTTAAAAACTTGACAATACCGTATATCAGAAAGTATAAAGAAAAGTGGTAATCAATTCAATATTCGAACTAGCTTCAAATCTAACAATACGTTGAGATCTAAACTAACAAAAACGAAACCAAAAAATGAAGAACAATCTTCAAAAAATTGCATATATCAGATATCTTGTGAATGCGACAAATTCTATTTAGGTGAAACATTTAGACCATTGAAAGTCCGAATAAGTGAACATAAAAAATATATCAAAGATAGGGAGTTCTTCAAGTCAGGTATTTGTAAACATGCTTGGGAAGAGGGGCATAAAATTCAATGGGATTCGACAAAAATAATATTGAAAGAGTCCGATAATAAAAGACGAAAAATCAAAGAAAGTGCTTTAATACAACTAAATGCAGATAAATGTGTAGCTAGTATTTCAGCCGAATGTAGTCAAATTTGTTTACCAATGTTAGAAAGAGAAATTTCCAATAATCAATTACCTGCGTTATCAGGATAGCATCATAAGTTTTTATCCAGGTTTTCTTATGATTTATCATTGGAATAGTGGTTAATTGATACACACTTCAATACACAAAATCACCAAACTGAGTTATATATATTTTGAAAACTAAAATAATCATACACAAAAAAGTAACAACAAACGCGTTTTATTAACAACATTTCCAAAATAAGCGAAAAAAAGCGCTATCCCAATAAAAACCGTTCCTCTAGTAGACTGTCATATCTATAGAATGTCATACAATAAAATATTTTATTTCACATTTTACCATAGCTGTGATCTACTATGAATGGACCTTAATAAAATTTGACAACAAAGTTTTGTAGTCTTAAACTTCAAAATATTATTGATTGTCTAGTTGTCATATTTTTTTCGTTGTGTCAGATAGGGGAAAAAATTATTTTATTACTAGTTAATCTTGACAACGGTAGCTGGAACGCTACCGAAACGTCGAAATAAAAAAATAAAAAACATTATTGTGGTTTGATTTCCAAAAAATAAAAGAAACAATAATTAGTAATGCCACACGGTACTTAATTTAAAATAATTTATTCAATTTTTTAAGTTATTTCTTTGTTTTCTTTCCACTGTGAAACATTTTAAAAATTTGTAAAATAATTCTTTCTACAATATGTACCCCTAAGTCCTGAGTGAAACTAACATTTTCCGACAAACCTCGTAAACGACTAAAAAATTTTGATATTTGATGACTGTCTTCTAGGTTTTAGATAACGCAGGACTTTTTACAAAGAATAACTTTTTCTCCTAAAATTAAAAATAAAAAAGTTTTCCATATAATTCCAACTTAGAGGGACATATTGTATATTTAATAATGTTATCCTTGAAAAAACCCTCGTTCTACGGCTTTGTACCGCACTCGAAAAGGTGTTTTAACATGATTTTCGTCACCCTCGTCTTGTTGTTGGATAACTACATTTTATATTTTAAATGATACGCTTGGAACAAAATGATGTGTTTTGTAGTAGATTTCTTGTTGCTTTAGGGAGCGATAAAAAGTAAATTATTATTATTATTAGGTATGGGTTGTGTAAGTAGTAAGATATTTAAACGGCTGTTTTGAAAATGAGATGAATGACTTTTTTTTTTAAACCGTTTGAAATATAATACGATTCTATTGAATAGCAAGAGCTATGAGTGATAATTGGTGGGTATTAAGATTTAATCTATTGATAGACCCTGTAGAATTTTTATTATTTTTTTGTTTTGTTATCAAAACTTGATAAGTATTAGCTCAATACATGAAATTGTATTAACTGAATTGGGAAATTATTTCAATATTAGTTTTAAATTTGAAAAATAAGAGATTATTTTCTTAAATTTTCTGGAATAGCTGTTATTATTGATGAAGCAACAAAAATACTTCTGCCATTAACAAATAAAGAATTTAAAGAGATTATCATGTTCGAGGAGAAGTAATTTCCCTCTGAGTGGTGTACTGGTTATTCTTGGGATACAATTGAAAAGGAATATTCTGAAATTCAGGGTAGCATTGAACTAAATTCATATTTTTGGTAAACACATTTCTTTGTAGAAAAAACTAAATTTGTAGACATTTTACTAACGTCAAAACACTACAAACTAGTACAATTTTCTTGAAATTCTAGCATCATATTTGAACAAATATTTGGTTTTTACGCCTTTCCAAATTTTGTATGTACAGGGTTTTTCTAAATTTATGTGACAAAATTCAGGAGGTGGCTGCTCGTATGAAATTAAGATGGGTCTTTCCTATAACGAAATTTCCTCAGCCCACCCCTTTTCCGAGATACAACCCTTAAAAGATGGTGACTAAAATTCGAGTTTTTCTTTTTTCTAAAATTTCAGTAATTTTCTGTAATTTTCGTGCAGTTCCAGCAATTTATTATGAATGGTATTACATTTTACAAATTTACTGTTTTCCTCTCAATTTATGGAAAAAATTATAAATTATGGTGTTTATTTTTTTTTCTCTACAAAAATAAAGGGGTGGCCTCTAATTGGACGCTAGCTACCTGTAGCCCAGACACTCTTAAATTGGACGCTGGCGGAAGGATTATGTCCTCTAAGGATTAAGCTTATATTTGATCAACCGGGTTTGGGCCTGGGTTTTCTTGTTTTTTATTTTAGTTTTCTATTTCTTATTTTCTGATATTTGTATACAAAGTTACACTTTGATCAACCGGGTTTGGGCCTGGGTTTTCTTGTTTTTTTTTTAGTTTTCTGTTTCTTATTTTGTGATATTTTTATACAAAATAATACAGGTAGAAGGAGTAGTAGAGGTACCTAGCGTCAAATTTAAGGGTCTACATACAAGCAGGTACATAAAGTGAGAAAAAGATTAAGTGAAATTTCAGCGTCGAATTTATGCTCGCCCAAATAAAGCAAAGGTTGCTTATTTTACCCCCGTACAATGTAACAAGAATATTGAAAAAAAAAACCGCGGTCAATCTTTCGCGAGTGCACGAAAATTACAGATTTTCAATTTTCTATCTTCACTGAAATTTTAGAAAAAAAAATGAAGAGCTCGAATTTTAATCCACACCTTTTAATGGTGATATCTCGGAAAAGGGCTGAACTGAGGAAATTTTGTTATAGGAAAGACCCACCTTAATTTTATCCGAGCTATCACCTCCTGAATTTTTTTGCATGAATTTAGAAACACCCTGTACATCGAAAGATTTTTTGCAATACATTTATCGAATTATTAGAAGGTCTTTTTAAACAATGACAAATCTCACAAAACGGATAAATATAAACATAGATAGGGCTTTATTTGATAAAGCATGTGCTTTAGATAATATACCATAACCTACTAATAAATTATTTTAGTCATATTTTCTGTGTCAGAAGTTAAGTTTCGATGATAATTTACAGGTGGGATCACCCTGTTCACTTGTCAACTTGCAAAACTCATCACCTAACAGCAAAATTACATCCTGCAGTAGAACCAATTTAAAATCATAATAAGGAAAATTATTATTGTAATATATTATTTGATGATCAACGAAAACTTAAAGACCTTTCAACCATAACGAGAATCACAATAAGAATATCATACACGTGTGAAGGAAGCGTAGTATGGAACAGGGCGTGTTGGGAAAAACGATTGGAGACATCGAGTTGTATTTTTAAATGCAGACCCCTGTATATTATTTATTTTTTGAATTCTTTAGAAAATTCTAGGCATAATCCCTGTAATCACATTTTTTAGTGGTCTATACTCGTAAACATACAAACTCAATTGAATTTCTAGGATGCTGCTCTAGATGCATTAAATAAATTTCATTTCAAGCTAAATAATAAAAAAAAACCTCTCCGATACCATGGTTAGCCCCCAAAACGTGTATAAATTATTACTTTGACGTTAAATTTTTGGTAGTAAAATTGTCTGCGGAAAAATAAAAAGGGAAAATGTAGATTCGATTTTTTATACTCTTTCCAATTATAAAGAGCCAATTCGAAAAAATCTATATACAGGGTGTTGTTTTTAGGAAAGACGAGTTTTGAAATTTTTTGTTGAGCTGGATCTGCATTATCTCTTTGGAGATGCTTTTGATGGAGTTTCTAGGTAATGGTTATCACGTGTACCAAATTTCAAAATAATATACAGGGTAACTCGGAAGTTATGAGGTTCGAAAGAAATAGGATAAATTTATTAAAACACCCAGTATCTCGGTTATAAAGTGCAAGAAAAACATTAAATATAGGTTTTTGGTTGCACCAGAGTGATCTCCATCTACAGTTAAAGTTAGGCCCTTTCCCAATGAAACACCCTGTATTCTATTTATTAAATATTATTTTTGATAAATAGTATTTTTCTAATTTAGACATATAAAGTGACACTTTTTAAAACTGATTGACATTATGAAACGTCTTACTTTTTGTAACTAGTTGCATAAAGTAAAATTTTATGCAATTGGTGACGAAAAATGTTTTTCAAAATTAGTGACAAAAAGAATTATTCTATTTATTAAACTGTTATAATACAAGTTAAAAACATAAATTATAAATTATTATTCATTGCTCGAAGCGGCGCACATTGCATTAGATGTTTCACCAAATATTTCTTGCGCTATAAGTTTTTTATTATTCATGGAATTTTCAACATATCCCTCCGCAACAGAGGTAGATTTCCAACCTCCATGCCTCTTCAATTTTAAAATATCAGCGCCACTGTTTGCTAGGAAAGTGGCAGAGCTTCTTCGGAAGCAGTGGCCAGTATATAGAACAGGATTTGAAAGACCAAGAAATTGTGCAATAACTTTTGGCAGACTGCTAAATGTGTTAATTCCCACAGGATTTCTGGTACATTTTCCATTCGCATATTTTACAAAAAATCTGTTGTGTTTAAGAACCTGGGGACGCAACTTAATATATTTTCTTAATATTTCAACAAGATTCGTATTTTTAATGTCTCCAGTAGTAATTGCAAACTGCCGTATAACTTTTTTTTTTGAAGGTGGGATATCAACACGAAAATGGCTTCTTTCGTCTATAACATTTTCAACTGGAAGAAATGTTAATTCTGCTTTTCTGCGTGCTCCTGCCATTCCAATTATCATTGCAACCTTAGCCATTAAGTATTCTTTGTCATCAGCTTCCACTAAAAATTTGGCAAAATCTTCTTTAATAAAAACTTTAGACTTCTTAGCATTGTACCCGTCCGCTTGCCTTTTAATATATGCTACCAAATTTGTATATTTTCTAATATAAATATTCCTTTTCAGATTTAGTTCAGACCTTAACATTGAGTAAAGTGTCCATAATGTGGAAACTTTTAGATCTTTCTTACCCTCAAAATATGCAAGTAAAACTTTCTCATTAACATGTTTAATTTTCTTCTCATCACACCACGTAACAAATTTTTCGTATGCCAAATCATAAACTGCCTTTGACTTTTTGGAAATTACTGATAATAGAGCATTACCTGCTGCCTCTTCAATATCGCTTGGTAGCTCTTCAGAACTTGAATCACTCATTGAAAAAAATAAAACTAAAAATATATCAATCTCGCTAAAAACCTTCCGTCTAGACTTTTTCACAAAATGTCAAACTGACAACTAACATGAAGTAACAGCAACAAACTAAATTTATGTTTTCCAAATTTTTATCAATTATATTAAATTTTATTTCTTTATTACTTTCTTCAAAATTAGAAAAAATCTTGTATGCAATACGTTACACAAAATTAGGCATTTCGTAACTAAATAACTATTTTTAATAGAAATGAAAAATTGAAAAATATGTGACGCCACAACAGGGGTGAGGGGTTAAAAAGTCCTAAAATTTGCCACCAAGATGAGATTTATTTTGGTAAAAATATTTCAGGATTAATATTTTGAGTCGAATCGTCTTGTATAGTGATACGTCCACCGAACAATCTTAAGGTGTGTTAATGCATCATCGCCGGATGTCTGTTCCGGTTTATAACCATCTCAATGGACCATTGCCCATTTATACCATTACCCATTAGATCATACAAAGTGTTTCCACCTCTACTCCACTTTCGATAAAATAAATTTTCAGTCGTCAAAAAAAAACAAATTTCATACATCACTCAGTGTTAAATCGGGATAATACGTAGTCTAAATTAACCACTCAATGGTAAATCGGGATAATACGTAGTCTAAATTAACCACTCAGTGGTAAATCGGGATAATACGTAGTCTAAATTAACGGTTTTTATTGAATTATAAAGAATATCAAATAATCTCCCCTTATCTATGTTTTATACTTGACAATAAATTTGTAAGGTTCGCATATATACAATTGTAACTATTTTCTTTTTATAAAAGAGATATCGTCCAAATAGCAAATAAAAACAGTGTCATACACACTGCGTCAACTGTTTTTCCTGAGCAGCAGACAGTGCAGGCATTCATAAGCAGGAATGAAGGGAACCCTTTCACTTGGAATGCAAACAAAAAGCAAATAAGGGGTAAAAAAAAACGGAAATTGTGAAAAATATTGTAATGCAAGGTGTGGAAGCGTTTCATAGGCGTAACAAGGAATCGGAATTTTTTTGTAATAAAAATTTATTAAGGTATTTAGAAAATGGTCGGAAATTAAATTTTTATTGTGTAGTGGATGATAAGAAGAGAAAAAGTCAACAAATATTGAGTATTTGGGATGCAATTTTACAAATTGAAATTTAATGATCATGATAAACAAGTGAGATGAGTCATTATTTGTTTAAATAGTCCAAACTCAATATATTTAATAGGTAGGTACCTGAAAATGGGTCTTGTTTGGAATTTCACGTTTCTCTTTGATTCAGATTTAGTAAAAATATACCAATAAGTTCTTGAATCTTATTTGAAATGACTAGAGAAAGAGTCAGGCAGATAAAATATTGAATGAAATAGATAAAACTGAAAAATTAATGGGGTAGCACGACTAAATATCCTATCAAAAATATCCTGTCAAAAATATCCAGCCAAAACAACCCCGTCCAAAAATGGCCTTAACTGAAAATATATCTGAGCCAAGATACAAGTCTATAACTTGATTTAAGAAAGATGAATCCAATTATTATATTCCCTTCCCCTTCTTGAATAACTTGATGTGCATTACAATGCATTCATCTCTCCCATCCAATATTTTCTAAGGTGGAATGCGAAGAGTTTTACTACTCCTATACTTTAAGTTGTTAATTAATCATAATGATACTCATTATAACATTATCATTATAGAAATCTAGATTTTCAAATACCCAAGTAGGCAGACTCAATATTTTCTGTAGAATGTTTGACAGTGTTTTATCTTTTGCGTTAGTTTTTAAAAGAAATCTCGAGCACCAGTCCGAAAATCTTAATGACCAAGGCAAATTACATGTTTAAACTTATTATTTTTGCTTACAATAATTTATTACTAATATTGTATAACAGTAACATATTTATATGCTTTATGCTCCCATTTCAATCATGTGGTCCGGTGGCGCTGCACAAGGTTTTTTTCGATCTGTACATTCCGGGTTCGAGTTCCGGGTAGTACATTTTTTTAATATATTTTCTTCGTAGAAAAAATAGTGTATGCAACTCTCATGCAATGAACTTAGTAATGTCTGTCGTGTTTTCTAAAATTATAGAAGTTAGAATTATTTATTTTTATTTTTGATACGTCTATGTGATGGCGTGTTACCTATATATATAAATATATCATTTCATCGTTGTATTGGGTATTTCAAAAACCTGCTTGTTCAAAACTAGGATATCTACGAATTTGGTATGTATACAAGTGAAAATTTAATAACACTTGTTGAAGTTTTTTTTTTTCGACAAAAATAGGTCGATTTTGAGATAGGAAAGTTAGAACAGCTGTCTAAAAGCAACACGAGTATTTTATCTAAATTCGGTCAATTATTATTGAAATAAATACAGTAATTCTTGGAATTTTACCTTCGTCCCTCGTATACAGGGTGATTCATTACGAATGTCCAATCGCTGAACTGTAGATTCTAGACCTCAAAATATGATGATTCTGCTCCACATGCCTTATGCGAATATTGCCAGTTTCCGAAAGTTTAAATTTAAATTTTGATTTTCTCAATAATTTTTCATGTTTTCACAATTGTGTAACTAGCGCCCTCTATTAGCAATGTTAAATTAGAGTGCAAACTATGATTCCTCATGCCAAAAAACGTACAATTGTCAATTTTCCAAGAGAAATTGTGAAAACATAAGAAATTATTGCAAAAATCAAAATTTAAATTTAAACTTTGAACCCCGTATCTCGGAAACTAGCAATATTTAAATAGGGCATGTTGAGCAGAATCATCAAATTTTGAGGTCTAGAATCTACAGTTCAGAGATTGGATATTCTTAATGAATCACCCTATATATTATTTTTTTTTGTCATATAGTGAATAGTATGGTATGCTGTAACTGTGATTACATACGTGTTGTTACAATGAAACCATCAACGAAGAAAAAAAAAGGCCGTAAATGTAACAAACCCATAAAGAAGAACGATGCACTTTATCCGCGGCCATCAAAACGTCAACCTGCTGCATAAATTTCGAAAATTTATAAACTCCTATACATAGTCATATCTCTAAAATCGATTAATATTTGTTGTAGGCCAGTTTGATCAACAATTATTTTCATATTTTCCACTAAATTTTATTTAGCTAAATATAAAAGAGGCGGAGAAGAAATTTCCGGAAATAATGCATGTGCTAATTAATAAAATATATTTGTTTTTAGTTTAATCCCTGCCTGTCCCATTCCCATTTATTTCTTATACTTCTAAACGGGCGATATTTTTAGTGCAATATGTGGCTACAATATTGGCAACTATAGCCCAGCCATCATGGCAACATTTCAATTGTAGCATGGCTCTGTCATATACAGGGTGTACCAATCTTACGACAAACTTCGGTATATGGGTTATTTTGGAAGGTATCAAAAAATTTTATTAACAAAAATAGTAGATGTGCTGAAGCTCCATACTTTGAAATTATATCGAATTATACAGAGTGCTGCATAACTCCGTTACAAACCAAACATATGATTTTTCAAATGGAACACCCTGTATTTTATAGCAAAAATAGAATCTTCGATTATGTAACTTTAATTTTTGTCAAGCATTCCCTATACCCAAAGTTTATAAAAACAGAGTTATCTGCTAATATTTATTGTAAACTATTATTATTGACCTATTATGTGAAAGCAATAAACGTTGTATGTAACAAAAAATCCTAATTGATGATAAATTTTAATGAATAATTCATTCTAAAAAAAGTATAATCCTAACCGTAATATTAAGCTGAAGGTTCAAAGTGTTCACCGTTAACATCAATGCAATGCTGTAAGAGGGGGCCCAATTGATTGGCCAGCTCGGTCACCCGATTTAACAAAGGTATATTTATTTTTTTCGGGTCTTGTGAGGAATAAGTTTATAAAATCTCCGGCTATTAGAAATGACTTGAAAGAGATAATTAGTGCGGCATTTCGATCTGCTAACGTTGATATGCTGAGAAATGTTAGTCAATCATTTGAACTATTCTGCAGCATTGCATTGATGTTAACGGTGAACATTTTTAACCTTTACTTTAATATTACGGTTGGGATTATACTTTTGGTGGCTAGTTTTGTTTAGAATAAATTGTTCATTAAAATTTATTATTAATTGGGATTTTTTGTTATATACAACGTTTAATGCTTTCACGTAATAGGTCAGTAGTTATATTTTACAATAAATATTACAAAATAACTGTGTGTTTATAAGCTTTGGGTATAGGGAATGCTCGACAAAAATTAAAGTTACATAATCGAAGATTCTATTTTTGCTATAAATTACAGGGTGTTCTATTTGAAATAAGAAAGAAAATGACAGGTTCGAGTTTCCGTTCACCCTGTATATAAGAAAGAATATAATTGAAATTTAATAGGATACGGAGATATTGCATCATGTTACGAAACTCTGTTTGGCAAAATACATTCTTTTTCTTTAACGTACAACAAGCTACAGAGCGTTGATTTACCTACGATTTTCACATAAACGTGTCCATATATTTTGAAGGACTCTGTATAACGTGGCAAAACCTCATATCAAAATCTTCAAAAAAATGTAACCAATCCGAATTCGGTATAATATACAGGGGTTCCCATTTGTAACGGAGTTATGCAGCACTCTGTCCCAGTCTGGCTGTTATTGCTGGCAATGTTGCAGCTACATATTGCACTAAAAATATTGCCCGTTTAGAAGCACCTTTATATTTCGTATTGCAACGTTTTTTTAAAAAATTAGACTAAGTAAGGATGTGTTAATTAAAAAAAAAAGAATTCTATACGTCTGGCCTATTACGAGTTAAAACTCTTGCACACCTAACAAATGAATGTCGATTCTGCACGGAGAGAATTCGAAGAAGTGCAATATAGTTTAAAATCCAACGCCTCTTCTCTCTCTTTCTGCTCATTCTTTGCAACAACAATAAAAAAAACGCTAACATGAGTCATATTACAATTAGCATTGAAGTTATGATTTTAAATGAGACCTTACAGTTCAGGAACAATAATTTTTTTTGGTATATTTTCTATACAAGGTTAAATCCATAAATAAATCTCCTACACCGAAAAATCTATTTCTATTCCTATTCCCCCCTTATTATCTATGGTAGGTATTCAATCGTCGAATATCTGCACATGTTCTTTCACGCACTCAGAAACGGTGCAGTATGGCCCTTCGTAGGGCCAGGTGTATATGTGGAAGGTGGTAGCCTTCCGACCAGAGTTCGAGGGGAAAAGGGAAACACCGCCGCCCCATCTGGAGGGTGCCCTTGCCCTATTATTTCCCTCTCTGTTCCTAACGAGTGGATTTTTGTCGATTTGTCTTTGTCTGTAACGGTCTTTTTCAAAACACAGCTGGTCCGGAATTCGGAGCGCGTGCCAATGCACTTTGACTCTATGGATTTTTGATTTTTACTTTTAGGATCTTCAATTTGAAGAATCGCGTCGAGAGATATTCCAGATTAGATATAGGCTTTTAACGTTACTTTTAATTATATGATTATGGATATTGTATGTGAAATTTTGCCATTTTTGTAGATTTTAACAAGGCTTGAAATACTTTCTCGGTTTTCGAAAATATTCATCTTTTGGTTTAAAGAAACAAAAAAATCCAAAATTCTCAGTGGGTACCTATCAAATTGCGATATAATGAGTTTACAATAAAATTCAAAAAATGAGAATCTCAATGCCACCATATAGGTACATTTTTCTTTAGTACCAACTGTATGAAAAATAACTTCACATAATAATATTTGAACTATAAATTGTAACTTAAAAACTCACATTATCTCCATAGTACTCCGCTTTCCTGCTGTTTAGACTAGCTTTTATCTCATTTTTCTATTTCTGCTTATTCAAAAGTTGATGGTCCATGGTGTATCCAAGTCTTTTTTCCAACGAAAAGCAACCTATAAAAAGAGAAATACCTATAACTATTTATCGAGAAGTTGTTAAATACCTAGGAGTTAAACTCAACTCCAAAGTGAACTGGAGAACATACTTGGGAAATCACTAATAGAGCAACTAGGCTTTTTTGTCAATGCAGGAAAAACCTGGCTCTAAAAAACTCTGATAATGCCTGAAAAAAGAGTCTAAAAGGGATTTGGAGACTTAGATACTGAATGCTTTTATGGAATTACACCCATTCAAATGTAGGTTCACAGAAAATCAGCTTCCTACAAAAGAGATGGGATGGAATCTAAAGATACAGTCTTGTCAGGATCACCCTGGGAAGCTGAAGCCTTAGAAATATTTGGTAATGACCAGGAAAAACCTCCATACTATGAGGATAGTGGACACATCTATATGCAGGAGTTTGGTGAGACATGGTCTAAATCTGCCGATGTAACCAGTGACATTTTCTACTTCCTGGAAAAGACAGGATAGACGATGACCTAGGAAGATGTGCAATGGGTGACATGGGGCCTAAGTGCTGTGGACCTAAACTCACCCTTCTTACTGTATAGAAACAGACAGATACACCAAGTCAAATGTAGGTTCACAGAAAGTCAGATGGGATGTCAGATGAGATGGGATGGAATCTAAGGATACAGTCTTGTCAGGATCCCCCTGGGAAGCTGCAGCCTTGAAAATATTAAGCGATGACCAGGAAAAACCTCAATACTATGAGGATAGTCGACACATCTCTATGCAGGAGTTTGGTGAGTCTGATCTGATCTAAATCTGCCGATATAACTAGTGACATTTCCTCCTTTCTGGGAGACTATGACCTAGGAAGACAACTCCTCAGAAGGTACAATGGGTGATATAGGACCTAAGTGAAGGGATGGAGTGATGAACACGCTGGGGCAGCTATTGAACTACCAAGGAGTAGGTTGAGGAAGATAGCAGGACTCCTAACAGGGCACTGCTGTATGAGGAAGCACCTCTACAATCTAGGAGTAGAGGAAAGTTCCCTATTTAGGGGTTGCGGCATGACTGATGGAACGTAAGTCCATGTTCTCTTAGAGTGTCCACACTGGGCTGTATTACGCCGGCGAATCTTCGGAGTCCCTGTCATGGCTCCTGGAGACACAAGCAGGCATCCACTGAAAAAAGTTGTGGCCTTTATTGAAGGGCTCGGCTTCATGGGTGTCTAGGTAGCAGGAATGGCATAATGGGCCCGCCAGTGGCATCAGTGCCGGAACCTTGGCTTGAGTTTGGCTAGGTCAAGGCTCGCCTGATAGTAGTTGTAGGGCCTAAGTGCCTAAGTCAGCTTCATACAAAGTGTTTACTGAACAAACTGGACAAGAAATTCTCAACAAGGCTATTAAAACTAATAAAGAGACATTTGAGGACTGTTACTAATCTGGTAGCCTCAGGGAATATGGGAATATGGGAAAAGTCAGTGAGCCTAGGTGCAAAAAACGTGAACTGAGGGGTAAGACCTACTCACACTGCTTCTATGAGTACTCAGACGGAAGACACGAAGATTATGGAATAGAATGGAATTTTTGTGTTGTAAAATGTCAAAAATTGTAGAGACAGAAATCACTGGTTACAAATCTAACAGCCTATAGACATCTCCGGTATCCTATAAATAAATTTACGGTCATAACCGCTAATTGATATAATATTTTAGCCGAGTAGTGAATTACGCAACAATGATTTCTGTCCGGCGCTTATTACGAAAAATCAACATGTAAAAAAAAATCGGCCTGTCATTGTGTGCAATCCAGCCACCTAACAATCAACTGTTTTCTATTCAGAAGCACACCTGCTGAAAACCCCTCTACGTCGAGTACTTGCTGTTATTGGCTGTTAGTGTAACGAAGCGTTGTGATTGGTTGGAGGGCACGTGCTGTGTGCGGAGTGGGAAAACGCTTAATAGAAGGCTCGCAGTCTCTTCCTGGACATAACTTTGTCGGAATCCGAAGAGTTTGGTGTTTAAATATCGCTCGCAGTTTAGTTGTATCTTTGTATTTATACGAGACGTTTTTTTTCTTAAAGTGACTTTAGTTTTGTGCTTATTTGGATTATTTTGTTTGTTGTGACACAGTTTTGTAATATTTTTATAAATATGGCGAAGAATTATTCACATTGTCCTCTAAAAAAGAGGCCGATC
>CAJUYI010001546.1:0-21054 GCA_910591695.1 Galerucella pusilla
TATTATCTTTGACATCTAGACCACTACTTATTTCTAGTCAAAATCTAAATGAAATTGTTTCTTTTCTTTATTTTCTGTTTAGTACAAGATATAACAATTATACATATTTCAATAAAATGTATGTTTTTGTTTCAGGTCTATGGGATTCATTTTTAAATACGGTTCGCAACATTTTTGCTCAAAGATAAATTAAAAACTTGTTTAATTTGTAAATAATGTACTTTAGAAATTGTTATAAAAAAATTCATAATTATTTTTAGAGTTTCATTTCGTTTATTTCAGAGGTATCAAAGTGTTTGCGGATATCCTATTGGGAAATATAAGTGTGTATGTTTTATGTTTATAAGGAATTTCATACAAAGTTACTATTGAATTGCGGAAATTAAAAATTACAAAAAAAGTTATGTTTTCCCATTCCACGTCGAGTATATATCATCATATGTCTGAATTCATACCGTAATGATGCAGTTTTCCCTTGTCTGGCTTGGCAAAACATTTCGATTTCAGCTGCTCGTTGTCTGGACTATTGACAATAGATAATCATCATCATCAAGATTTTAAATCTAATAGATTGCAGCTAACGCTAATGCGCTTTTAAATCCATTCATTAGGGTTGATTACTTCCTTTTTACTCTTTATTGTTACAATTTCTTGTGTGTCCTGGCTTCAGAAGTTATTTTCTTCCATTCTGCTTTTTTCTCTCCACTTTTTGATTCCCATCCTTTTTGTATTTTCTTCTATCTGATTCCTCCAACTCTCTCTGGGTCTTCCCCTTCTTCTCGGCCATAGAGAGGAGTCCATTGTGTTATTCTTCTTATCATTTCTCCAGGCTTTCGTCCCATAATATGTCCTGTCCATTTTAGGCGTTGTGCTTTTATATATTTCACGATTGTTAGTTTTGATCTCCTTTCCCCAGTTCAAACAAAAAAGAAGCAGAAGACTTGAAAATCATAGAAAGAAATATTCTTAGAACGATACTGGGGCCGAACATAACAAGAACTGACAATAGATAATACTATTTATTCTATATTGGCTTCGTTACTTGCAGATTAAATTTTCAATAGATTTGCAAGGAGATGGGTTATTTTATTTTTTAGGACTTCTACTACATACTCCCATATACAAGTGTATAGTAAATACTCATCTCTTGAACTGCAATTTAAAATTCGACAGGTCTTTGTAGAGCTGCAGCTTGATTTCGAATTTTATTTTGTATGTATATTTGGTTGCCTATAATAAAAGTAAAATTGGTGTACTGCTGGTTGCCTATAGTAAATGTAAAATTGGTGTACTGCTGGTTGCCTAATGGTCGAATAAATCGAATATTCACTCAACGCGTGAGGAGAAGATCTGTGTGAGAAGTTAGATTTCACCATAGATCCACCTATTCTGGGTGATCTGTGTTTACATCCCCTTGAAAATGCCTTTTTCGCGTTTAAAAACAAAATAAATCGACAGTAAAATAAATAACATCATTTAATGACAAACAAAAAAACATACAAAAGTATAATATTGACAGTCTTTTCATTGTACAAACAAAAATTGTACACCACACCAAACACACACAAACTCCCACAATGGAATGAATTCATTTAAAGTTCATCGTGTTCCTCATCTCGAGAATCAGAATCGGCATCTACATTATCTTCATCAGAAGCACCATCGTCGGGCGTATCTTCTTCTTCTTCGACAAGTTCGCCCAAAGGAATACCCAAAGTTTTTCTCATCATCGCTTCTATAGACTCGGCGAAATCGGCGGTTTCTCTCAACATATAACCAGATCTCAAAGTGGCCGTCCTAAACATCATCTTGGCCATGTCTTTGGCTGTGGGGTCGCTGGGATCGTCGATTACGCGTTTAAGAAGCTCTTTCATCAACGGATGTCGTGGATTGATTTCCAAAGTTTTCTTTTGGCTGAGATAATAGGAACGTTGTGGATCATCGGATTTTTGGTGAGCGTTGGAAACGGCTAACCTTTCCATATTTCCAGTCCAACCGAACAAACTCGCTACCAAAGCGCAAGGGGAGTCGGTTAACCTTTCAGAAATTGTAGCTTTGGCAACATCGTCTTTTAAGGCATCGTCGCTCAACCATTTAGTCAGAGGTTCGAATGTTGTCTTCAGTTGTTCTAATTGTTCTTTGCCTCCTTCAGTTTCCGTTAAACTGAAACCTTCTTTGGCTACGTTTTGGAATTTCTTTCCTTCGAATTCCGGGATGGCTGAAATTGCGTATTCATCGACAGCTTCTACCAGATATAAAACTTCGTAGCCTGGAAAAAGTTAACCGTGAAAGAAATTATTAGGCCAGATGGGACATAATGATAATACATACCTTTACGCAACAATCTTTCAACAAACGGTGACTTGGAAACTTCATCTCTAGACGATCCAGCAATGTAGAAGATTTTGTCTTGTTTTGGTTTCATTCTACTAACGTAATCTGTCAAATTTGTCATTCCTTTGCCGTTAGAAGACAAAAATCTCAACAATTTCGCCAATCTTGTACGGTTAGCTGGGTCTTCGATGGATCCCAATTTGATGTTAGTAGAGAACTCTTTCCAGAACTTGTCGTAGTCTTCTTCCGGTAGTTTTTTGAGCATATCCAAAACTTTACGTACCAATTTCTTTTTGATAACCTTTAAAAAAAAATCAACATTTGAAATTCAACTTTTTTTTCGTTTAAACAATATTTACCTTAATCAATTTATGTTGTTGTAAAGTTTCTCGGGAAACATTCAATGGCAAATCGTCTGAATCAACAATTCCTCTTACGAAGCTTAGATAAGAAGGCATCATATCATTGAATTCGTCAGTGATGAAAACGCGGCGGACGTACAATTTGATGTTATCGGTTTTGGTACCATACCTAAGAAATTAAATGTTTTAAAATCGAATTTACATTAAATATATCTTTTATTCTGTCTGTAGGTATCTTTAGGACAGGCAACACTATTATCTTTCATGTATTATGGGTTGCCTATAGGTACGCTCGGTATGACACTATTCCGTCTGTAGGTATCTTTAGGGAAGGCAACACTATTATGTTTTATGTCTTATGGGTTGCCTATAGGTACGCTCGGTATGACACTATTTTATCTGAAGGTATCTTTAGGGCAGGCAACACTATTATGTTTCATGTATTGTGGGTTGCCTATAGTTACGCTCGGTATGACATTAATATATATTGTCCTACTCTCGCTCTAAGACAATAGTGCGGAAGGGTGAGCAGTATTATGACCTTACGAAAGGAGGTTGTGTGTGCGGTGCATCCACCAACTTTATGTCCTTCATTTTATGTGAATTAAGTTATGTAATAAATATATTAAACCAAAAAATATCTGCGCTTAACACAAAGAAGCCCAACATGTCACAACTAAAATCAAAATGTACCTGTTGAAGCTTTCCGATGGCTGAACTGTTGGGATGTACAGCAAAGCTTTGAACGTAACTTCTCCCTCGGCGACAAAATGAATCTTGGTGAGTGGTTCGTTGCTATCCTTCGTCAAGGTCTTATAGAATTCAGTATACTCGGAATCTTCGACCTAAAAAAATTCAAAACAATAAATAAGTTGAATATTTTTATTTTCATTTGTTTACACTACCTCTGTTGGTTTTCTAGTCCAAATTGGTTTACTGTCATTCAACAATTCCCAATCCCAAACGGTTTTTTCGACTTTTTTAGTTTTTTCTTTGTCTTCATCTTTTTCCTCTTCCACAGCAGCATCGTCTTCATCTGTAGCATCTGATTTTTCTTCTACAGCCTCATCATCTAGAGGTTCATCGACTGTTTCAGTGTGACTAGTCCAAAGATAGATCGGGAAATTGATAAACTGTGAATATTTCTTTACTAAAGTTCGAACTGTTTCATGTTCTAAGAAATCTTTGGCTTCTGGTTTCAGTTCCAAGCTTACAGTTGTGCCTAAAAAAGTAAAAAAATGGCATTGAAAACATTTTATATATAGGTATACTTTTTATTAACTCACCTCTCTTCAAGGAATCTCCTCGAGGATCCTCAACAATGCTATAGGAAGAAGAATCTGATTCCCAAATGTACTGTTTGTCATCGTTATGTTTGGTTGTAACAATAACTCTATCAGCAACCAAAAAGGCTGAGTAAAATCCAACACCAAACTGACCAATCATATCATTCATATCTTGTGCTGACTCTGCACTTTGCATTTTACTTAAGAATTCAGCTGTACCAGATTTCGCTATTGTTCCCAGATTATTGACTAGATCTTGTTTGGTCATTCCTATACCAGTATCAGTTATATGAAGCATTCCAGATTCTTTGTCCGCTTTTATTCGAATATTCATCTCTGGTTGAGTATTAAGTACCTCTTTGTCTGTTAGTGAAAGCAATCTTATTTTGTCCAAAGCATCTGATGCATTTGAAATTAATTCTCTCAAGAAAATCTAGAAGAGGAAAAAAATTAATAAAACAATCAAAAATTACAAGTAAGGGATATTGTAAGGTACATACCTCTTTGTTCCTATAGAGAGAATTGATGATGAGTTTCATCATTCTGTTCACTTCAGTCTGGAAAGTGAACTTTTCTGACTTCTCTCGTAATTCCTTAAGTTGAGCTACATTGAGGCCATCCAATTTAATAGCTTCTTCTTCTCTTTTAACAACTTCATCATCTAAAATAGTAAATTTTGTCAATACTATAACCTTTCTTTTAAATAATGTGTGGTAAATAGGGTATTATTGATTAAACACAAAGGTAAAAATGATGGAAGAAGTAGAATCAGAACATGACAAAGTAATACCTTTTAATGTCTGTTTTAAAGAAAAACATCTTTTGGGTCGATCCAATATTAAAATTGGAAAGCCCATAGGTTTAGGTAAGTTTAGAAAAAGAAAATTTCTAATACTTTTTGTTTATCTAATTGGTATATATTTGAATGCACCAAACCTTAATGTGATTTCTTTATTTTGGAAAACTTTAGCTCCTATAATTTCTGAAAAATTTTATACAAACACCATTAAACAAGATGAAGAAAATCAAGATACAATACAAAAATATGTCAAGAAATTAATTCTACTGGGTCCCCGAGAAAAATACTCTAAGCCTATTACTGAAAACCAAAAGTAGGTACAATCACAAGCTAGTTTGGTATTCTAAATGAAATAATAATTTTTAGATATGGGTGGTATAATCATATAAAATTCACAGAAATGAATAGCAAGTTGAATTATCACAAAAATACTAATATTTTAATATATGAACATCTTATGAATTACGCTAAGATTAGAGAATAAATAATAATATATTTTGAGTTTTTACCTGTTCTGGATCCTTCTCTGCTAGCACCTAGATCTAAATCAACTGTTTCTACAGAAGGTTCTCCAATTTCATCGCCCCTTGTAGCGCCTGAAAATTGTTATTAGGTATACAATATAGTATTACTGCTTAAAATGATTAATTGTATCTTACCAATTAAGACGAATAAAGAAATAAGTAAAAATAAATACTGCTTCATTTTGCAGTCCTGTTTAATAAATATTTATACATTCAAAAACTAAATATTCGCAAAACACCGGTGCGACTGTTATTCTTAGATCTGACGTTGCCGAAAACTAACCAAGACAGAATATTTTGTTGTAGTTCTAGGAAGTAATCTACCAATCCAAAGCTACCACGCGAAGTGTCGTTTAGACCAACCAATAAAAAAAGTACAAATGATCCCATATACATTTGGCTTCTTGTTATTGGTTGAGGATACGCAGTTCTTGTGGTGGAAGATTTGAAAACTGGAACATCTAAAAGCATGAAGAATAAAAATATACTGCTACATTATCTATTTAAATAATAGGAATAAAACAAAAAAATTTTCAGAGATAAGATATTACGAATAAAATAACAATTCCACTTTTAAATATTTATCTGCAAAATATCTTAAGCTTATTTCAATGCAATTACTTGAAAGAAAGAAACTTTATAATAAATATATAAAATACCACCTTTTTGCAATGCTTTTAATTTTTAATTTCTGGTCTTTGCTAAATAAGATTATAGTTACCTCGATTAGTACGTCAACATTTCAATAGGTGGCCATTATAAACCGTAGTTCAATATTTTTTGACGATTGACATTGACTGTATTGAGTTACCTTTCTGTCATATTTAGGGACTCTATGATTTCTGTTTCCATACAAACCTAACAAACGTGATAACGATTAAACAAGTGTGGTTTTCATTTAAAGATCAAATTAAAATTGAATAATATGAAGGTTGAAGAGGTAAAGAGCACAGTTAAAACCCAAAGAATTAGTGCTCATAGTCATATTAAAGGTCTAGGATTAGATGAAGCAGGTTTTGCAATTCCAGCAGCTGCCGGCTTGGTAGGACAAGAACAAGCCAGAGAGGTTAGTCATGTTTTTTATTTTCAAAATATTTGTAGTTACCCTGCGTTATAACTCGGATAATAGGTGCTGAATTGCCTAGTCATTAAATATAGTTGCTCAAACACTATTTTTCTTTTCATGTCTTTAGTTTACAAATGCCCTCAGTATTTGCCTAATCGATTCAATTGGTAACTGTAGTAACTAGTTTTCAGCACAAGTAAATCTAAAACGTTTTACTCAAAGAATCAAATGATTGTATAATATATGTGGTTGTTGCAATTTTATAACAATTTCTTTTGAAACAACTTGAAGGCAGCTGGTGTGGTAGTTGATATGATTAAAAGCAAAAAAATGGCAGGCAGGGCAGTTCTATTAGCTGGACCTCCAGGCACTGGAAAAACAGCAGTTGCACTAGCCATTGCACAAGAACTTGGAAACAAAGTACCCTTTTGTCCAATGGTTGGTTCTGAAGTGTACAGTACTGAAATTAAGAAGACAGAAGTGCTCATGGAAAATTTCAGACGAGCTATCGGCCTAAGAATCAGAGAAACAAAGGAAGTATATGAAGGAGAAGTTAGTGAATTGACACCAGTTGAAACAGAAAACCCTGCAGGAGGTAATAGCCTTATCTTTCAATTCATTAATATACATATAATGAAAATCAGCTTACTTTGAAATCTTGCTACTAGGTACTTATTTTTAGGTTATGGTAAGACTGTTAGTCATGTTATAATTGGATTAAGAACTGCTAAGGGTAGTAAACAACTAAAGCTTGATCCCAGTATATATGAAGCTCTTCAAAAAGAGAAAGTTGAGGTAGGCGATGTTATTTATATTGAAGCTACAAGTGGTGCAGTTAAAAGACAAGGTAGATCTGATGCGTTTGCTACTGAATTTGATTTAGAAGCTGAAGAATATGTACCACTTCCAAAAGGAGAAGTACACAAAAAGAAAGAGGTCGTTCAGGTACAATAACATTTATATTCTATTGAAATAAACTGATGTTGATACTTGTATAGGATAAGAGCATCGTGGTAAATATTTCTTGTTGTAGGATGTAACGTTACATGATTTGGATGCAGCAAACGCGAAACCTCAAGGAGGTCAAGATGTTTTATCGATGATGGGACAACTTTTGAAACCAAAGAAAACAGAAATTACAGACAAATTAAGGAAGGAGATAAACAAAATAGTTGACAAATATATCGACCAGGGTATAGCTGAATTAGTACCCGGAGTTCTGTTTATAGATGAAGTTCACATGCTGGATATCGAGACATTCACTTACCTGCACAGAGCTTTGGAGAGCGCTATAGCACCTATCGTAATATTTGCAACAAATAGAGGTCGTTGTTTAATTAGAGGAACAGACGATATTTACTCACCACACGGTATTCCATTGGATCTTCTGGATAGGTTATTAATTATACGAACTATCCCATATAATAGAAGCGATATGGAAAAAATTATCAAATTAAGAGCTACTACTGAAGGTAATTCTTACAATTAGGTGAAATATTAACGTGGTAAAACATTTGTTGAAATTGTAGGTTTGGAGATTGAACCAGAAGCTATTACTACATTGGGAGAAATTGGCACAAAGGCTACGTTAAGATATGCAGTTCAGTTGTTAACACCTGCACATTTAACAGCTAAAATTAATGGAAGGAGTAATATAACTCAAAGCGATATTGAGGAAATTGGCACGCTGTTCTTGGATGCTAAAGCTTCAGCTAAAGTTTTATCAGAAAATAAAGAAAAGTTTATGACATGATTTGCAGACTGTATTTTTATTGAGTGTTTAGATAACAAAGAATGAAGACAACAACGTATTGTGAATTTATTTGTTTTTGTTCGTTGATAATTTAATTTTAGGATTTGTAAATTTATCGTTTTATATAGAAATGCAGATACAATAAAGTTTTCTTGTCGAAATCTTAGTTTGATTTAGCTAAATGTAAATACCTGTAGATAGAACAACGATGGGAAGAATAAATAAATAATAAAATAATTTTACAAAATATAATAATTTATTGTAATTTTGTACAAATAAAATGTGAAAACATGAAAACAACTTGTTGGATTTTGTGTTTTATTAGAAGTAATACGATCAAAAATTAACAAAAATCAGTCAAGAAACAGTACACACTATCGAACAAAACACTGCACACCTGTAATATATAAAAAAAGTCTTTTCAGCTCACTATTCACTCTTTTTATAATTCATCATGTTCACTTTCCTCCTGAAACAAAGAAAAACCAAAAGTCAATACTGTGATCACCTTACAATTAAGAGTTTTATCAAAATTCACTTTGTATGGATAGAAAACTTCAACATTATCAGTTATTTACGTAACCAGTTATGAAAAGAGCGATATTGTTCAACAAGCGTAATATTTGCCAAAACGAGCGCCAGCGAGTTGAACAATGTCGCTCTCTTCATAACGTGTTCACGTACATCGTTTTCTCCAATTCCGCGTTTTTATAATATTTCATAAAATCTTCAATTACAATGGTAATAAAAGTGGATTTAAATGATGTTAAAAGTATTGTTACTATGAAGTATTCACCCAGAAAATTGACTTACTTTAAAAAACTGTGTCCTCAATAAAGTTTTTTTCAATGTTTAATAAATCTTAAAATACCATTGAATTAAAATTATGGGATAATTGTCTGTTTAAATAATGAAATAATTGTCAGTTTTGACAGTACCTAATTAATAAATTATTCCTTGAAACTTAAACAGTTACGTAAAGTTTTTACATAACTGCTTTTCACAACTGATATATGAAGGTTATGAAAAATGTGACGGTACCTAACGCCAAGGAGTGAGTTAAAGTGTCACATTTGAAAGCGGAATTAGATAAAACTATTTTCAGTTAATATCAGCTGTTCTATTGCAATGGATATACTTTTCGACCAAAACCTAATCTACTTTTTTTTATGTTATCAGCTTTATATAATAATTGCCACCAAGATAAAACAAAACCAATTAATGCTAAATAAAACCAACACGGGAACACATTATTTTCATAATGAAAGACTAGAACCAATATTTATTAACAAGAAACAAATTTAAGCACTACTAAGAGCATTGAGTCAATATGTTCACTGAATCAAAAAGCTGATATGCATAATGACCTAGATATATTCAAACACAATACTTAGAATGTTCTATAATCGATTTACTTTTGTATAGCCATAGTACTAGTACTAGAATGTCAGTAGAAAGGATTAAAAAAGAACCAGCATCCATGGTAGTCAAGAAAGACCTTTTTGGTCTAATTTGAAAAGATTTTTGAAAACACAAGGAAGAATAAAAGTGATTGGAGAACTATTACAATGACCAACAACAACATCTAGAAAATTATTAGAAAGCCTCTACAGGAATTATATTAAAAATTGACAGTTCAGCATGGAAAAATATTGTATTAAGGTGGAAATGGTGGAAATCAAGTTTATGATCTGATATTACACCAAGATCCCTAACAGAGAGAACGTTATTTAAATCATTATCATTTATTGAATATGTGAATGAGACATTCCCAATTTTCCTAGAGAAGCAAAGTCAGTGAAGAGAAGAAGGCTTGTTAATGTAGATCTCCCCTTGGTGAAACTATGCTGTTCGTCTTCAATAACATTGCTTAAAGGAACTTTAATCTGATCAAAAACTAGACATTCAAACATTTTAGGTATTGTATAGTATAGATATGGGTTTAGAGTTTTTAATATTCGATTTGTCCCCACATTTGAGAATCGGTGTGATATAACTGGACTTCCATTGACTTGGAAAATTTCCCGTAGATATAGACAAATAAAATAAGAACAGCGGCCGGGCCAGGGTGAATCTGCATTTTTTTAACAGTAGATTATTAACTCCATTGGGACCAGGACCCTTGCGTGGGTCTAAAGAATTTAACTTATTAAAAACGTCATCAAGTGTGAATGAACAGTCACTGATGCCAACACACCTGTCGAAAGTACATCATGGTAATTCATTGCCCTTAACATTTTAGTCAACTTTAAATACAGATTTGAACCTATCAGAAAAAGCGTTTGCAATATCTATACCATTCCTATAGCTTACGTTATCCAGGTGCATTGGAACAGGATAACCAGTATCCTTTCTTTTGACATTAACAAAATTCCAGAAATGTTTAATATTGGCTACTACGTTATTTTCAATTTTTTTCATATAGTTGGAGAAACTTATATGAGGTAAGTCTTTACAACGTGTCCTTAGATCGGAAAATATTAAGTAGTCACCCCAGCTATTACTTTGTTTGTAATTAATATGTGCAATTTTTTTTATCGAATATCAGCTCATCAGTAAACCAGGGGGCAAATCTCGGTTTAGCTAATTTAACATATGGAATGAAATTATTGATACCCGCATATAAAATGTCATAAAAGGTTACAGTTGCTTCATCAGTATCATGAATATTGCCGAGGGCAGCCTCCCAGTCAATACCTGCCAGGTAGTAGTTTAAACCTAAGTAATTACCTTTACGAAAATTGAAATAATAGCTATCTTAAGTAAGTTCGTTAAAATGAGAATCAAGTTTCACATTATCAAAAATAGCCGGATGGTGATGCCCCGGTGGTGTATTCATTTTTCAATAAAGCAATATAGATGTTACAAAAATCTCATGTTTTGAATGGTAGACCTTAACTGTCATTCTTGTCATAAAAACCAGTTTTTGTTGGCCACACTGACCTTAAACTGAACTCCTCTATTAACTTGTACTAAAAACTAAAAATTCCCCACAGAAGTTAAGCATCAAACAGCAACAAAAAATTTTTCTGAAGAAAAAGAAAAAAAATATCTACTCACTTCTACTTGTGGTACTTTTTCTTCGGTTGCATCATCATCATCTTCGTCGTCATCGTCATCATCATCTTTCTTATCATCTTCGCTGGCAGATTCTAATTCGGCTTTATCTAATTCTTCTTTGGCTTTCTTTTCGCCTTCTTGTGTTTCTTTGAGACCGGCCAAAGCTTTCTTGGCGTAATCTACATCGTCGGTGATGAGGACGTTATCGAAGATGGTACCGGATTTAACTTGCCACAAATCGAAACCTAGCCCGCAGATTTCCTTTTGTTTGTATAGATCGGGTTCGGGAGTGTATTCGGGATTATCGATTTCGGGATGTACCCAAGCACCTGGAAATTGAAAAATTTTGTTTGAAACAAAGTTATTTGGAAGAACAGTAAAAATTATACAATGCCATAAATGGAAACTAACCTTTGTAAGCAGGGTTATCAATTTGTTTTGGTTTCCATTCCCCTTTGAATTCTGGGTTATCAATCATTGGTGGTTCCCATTCGCCATCCATTTCATCGTCCCAATCATCGGGTTTAGTGGCATCTGGGTCTGGGATATGTTCTGGCTTATCCCAATCTTCTGGTTTAGTGTCATCGGGGTCAGGAATGGTTGACCTAAGAGAAATTAAAGAGCAATTAAAGAAAAAACGACAAAAGCTTAAAATTTAACTAACCTGTCATCCCAGTCTTCTGGTTTTTTGGCTTCAGGATCCTTGATTTTCTTGGGAGGAAGAAGATCCCAATCTGCTTCTAATTCTCCTGATTCTACCTTTTCACCATCGATCTGTACTTCATAGGTACTGTCAGGGCGAATAATGAGAGTGTATGCATGAGTGTAAACATCATCCTGAAAAATATCAAGTTCCATAATGTACCAATAATTCCATAATTTTTTTCATTTTCTCACCTTGCATCTGATGTCCTTGTTGATAAGTACGTTCTTATCCTTGTGGTTAAGGATGACATGAACTTTCTTAGTACCAGGTCCGCAAATATCGGGACCAAACATAAGCCTGTATGCAGAATCTCCGTGTAATTCTTCGGGATTCAAAGAACAATCAAATACTTTTACATAACCACCACCACAATCAATATTTTGTTCATGTTTGACGGTAAACTGGACCACAAGATCTTTGCCTTCAGTTGAGAAAGGCTTGAATTTTCTGCTCAATGCATAGAATCGGGCATCTTCTGAGGTCTGAATACCTAATTGGAGAATAATTAGTTGATTTTATATTACAATTATCAAATGTGCCAACACATTTTATTGTAATTATTATTTTACCTTTATCTTCTTCTTCATTATTGAAGAATTTTCCAGCCGTCCTAACGAATTTTCCAAATTCCTTTCCGGGGTGTTTGCTGTAAATCCAGTTCTTTTCCCAAGTATCTAAACAAAAATTCAGTCAAGTTTAGATACCTAATGTACTATAATGGAGAAAATTAATATTTACAGAAATATAATAATTAGGAACTTTAAAGACAGTTCATTAAGTATCATTTAAGTTGCAATTATTCAATCAGGGAATGTAACACGTTGTTTTCGTATTAAGTTGACTTAATTATCGCATTATAATACCTACGATATATTTTATTCAATACTATTTCACAAATTATCCTTTAAAAGTTTATAGGTAGATAGGTACATGAAAACCCGATGCAAAGATATACATATTAATGCTGGATATTATATAAGTAAAAACACATAAAAATACTAACACAAAATATAAAAAATTATTTCAATAACTGGAAATAATTAAACATGTATTAACGACAAATACGTTATTTTTTCATTAGCTATAATGTAGGTAGGTATCCATAGTTCTGTTGATAATAAAGCAAAATTTAATGGGTAGATATGCAATTGGTCGTTCTAATTTTTTGAAAAAGTTAAGAAATATCTGAAACTGACACAATTGAGAAATAATGGTTGTTAAAATTGTCTTTCGTGAGCCCTGTCCTGCTGATTTCAGAGACTAACACCGGTCAAAGAACCCTTCCAAATTTTGTTAAAATAAAAGAGAAAACGGATATACTTACCATCGTTAAATTTTTCTTCTAAATATACACTAGCGTGGACTGCATATAGATACGCAAAAATAACAAGAACCGTAAAATACTTCATTTTTATATTGTTAGGACGTACTCCGACACGTCAAACCCCTGACAACTTTGTTTTAGAAATGCCAAAAAACAACGAGAGGTGTGTATACCTTACGATCTAGACCAATATCACAGACAAACGCTTCTTACTGTATCTCTCTTTTATACATAGGGTATTTATTCAGCGTTCTCTAAAGTTTGTCTGCACAACACAATCTAGCCGACAGATGGAATACTGTGATTGGTCGAAACATTTGGAGAATCAAAAACGTGGCTTACGTTGTCTCGTTTTTACCCAGAACAATTTTACAACGTTGCCAGGTCATTAGAGCCAAAAAATGTGTAGAGGTGGGGTTAGTAAAATGTATTTAATTTTTTTAACACTTTTTATTACTCATTAAATGCTTCAATTTGGTTGGAAACGCCATAAAACCCCATGAAATATGTAGTAGGTAGACATGGGGACTGCCAACAGAAGTGAAAATGGAAATAAATGAACACCTTATAAATATTTATTGTATGTTCATTCAATTTGTTATGATTATGAGTTACTTTTTATTATTTGAATGGAGTTTCGTGTCGTCCACCATGGTATGAAGTATTTGTTAATAGCTGGACATACACGGAAGGGATTTTCTAACGGTCTGGTCTGAAGGCTACGAAAATATTTCGGCCAGTTTTGAACTGCAGCGGTATAGCCCGTTCGGTATGTTCAATTAATGTCTCCCAACAAAATGCATGTATCTGCCTTTTGTGTTGGATTTATATCATAGGCGCGCCTACACCCTAATCGGTCCACCCCAATTCCTCAAAATATCAATCTATTAAAAATATTTCACAATTTTCAAATTTTAACGTTTTTTCAATCATACGAGGAAGCAGTTTTTTATTCTTAAAATGAATTGCAAGAAATTGAAGGGCAAAAGCAATGTTTGGGCGGGCACGACTCTTTGTTATTTCATCAAAAGCCTCCAATTTGATATTTGCCCCCACCCCTAATAAAAAATTCTGCGCTCGACTATGTTTATATATTTCTTGGAAATATTCAACATCGTTATAATTTTCAACACCAGCTGGAAAATGCCACCTCTATTTGTAATCCATTTTAAGGAAAAAATATGGTAGCTCTAGATAATGACAGACACTTGGCAACATAGCGCAGCACCTTATCACAGCTGACGTGAAGTAATTTTATTTGGTATATCATACAGCTGTAGAGCTCCCATTGGCTAAGAGCAGAGTGGATTTTACAAGTGGCGCGTATTTACAAATATTCAAATTTATAATAAGCGATAAGACGGTAACGAGGACCATGAAATTATGCATGAATAATTGTTAAGCGTAGACGGATAATACTTCATACAAAAAAAGATAATCTAAAATTTAGTACAAAAGCGCACCTATTACATTTAAATTTAAATAAATTAAATTTATTTTTGTTTCTTGGTCAATTTTTGAAACAGGTATTTAATTTAATTTTAATATAAATATTACTACTTTAAAGATTTATATTGCTTTTAGAATAGATAGTTTCAAAATATTATATAAACCGTTCTCCAAAGGTAGAACCTGGAAAAAAAATTAAAAGTAAAAGTAAACCTGTAGTCTAACCCAGAAAGTTATAGGTTTCACAGTTGCAGTTTACTATCGCTATATTAAATACATACTTATATATATTTATAATGAAATTATAAGTTATTTATAAGGGTAAGTTTTAATTGTTGTTTTTACAAAGAAACATTACGTAATTGCGGAAAGTAAAGTAGAGGTTTACAAGAATCGAAGAACTAGTTTACCTTGAGCGCTCGGTTGGCAAAGACCGTACAAAGATGACTTATATATTTACATAGACACCTCAGTGTACTGTTATAAGGTATCTTTGTGTTGTGCTTTTGATTGTGCAACTGGTTTTATTTTAAAAGTAATAAATAATATGAGGTAAGCACCATACAAAAAGTGCAATTAATAATATGGCATGTAAGTTTTGTTTTGTTTTATTTTTGAGAAGTACCACGTACCTATAGAAGTTTACCTTTTACTTTGTATCTTAAACGTTATTGTAGCTATATATAGGTACTTCCGGAAAGTTGATTTATATATAAAAGGTTCACTATAAATTATAACTTTATATCGATAAATTTAAATTTAAAACAATCTAATCGTATAAAGAGAGATTAAAAATATTGGTATTTTAGTTATGTAGTGAAGATAAAAAAATTAAATATATTTCATTCGTAGAGAAATATTCTTGTAAACTTTATAGGCGTTTGTATTTATTGTATTTTCGATGACTATAAGAATTGCATGAAGTTATTATAGGCCAGTCAACAAGTTCAAAAACTTGTTAGTTCTTGATTAAAACATGAGCGATCATGATCTCATTCGATACGGAATGACGAAACTTTTTAAAATAGTTTTTTTTAACTTTTAGAAGCTTACCTATTAGTCCGAAGCAAAAGGCTCTCATTAGAAAAATGTATTTGAACTTATAGAATTATTTTGACCCCAAAAGTATAGCTTCCGAATATTTGATGGTATTAAAGTTCGTGAATACCTTGTATAAATATTTTGAGTATAAATTGTTTGGGGTTATGTCCTACCTACCATCTAAACACACAGGTAGGTACTTTTCAAAAATAACTTGAAATTATTCATTTTCATCGAGTCCTTTTACTCCGTAGTTTAATATTGTTTTCTTCCTTTTCGTCAAAAGGCATCCAGAATTTGATAAGTCTACGTAGGTAATTAATGTTGCCTACACCCCCTAAGTGAGGTTATGTTATATTTTGAAGGAACCGATCTCTAATTTTATTGAAAACCTAGAGGGTATCTAATAGCTGATTATGTAGTTTTCTATGGGTTAAATAAGTTTTTAAACAGCCAGTTTTTAAATGTATATCAATTACAAACAAGCAGACATTCTAATATTTTCTCTTCGGAATATATAGGTACCTTTTATTCCTAATATAGGTTTAGGTACCTACCAATAGATAACGTAAATATTGCATGTACCTACATGTAACAGATTTTTGTATTTATTCAATATAAATAGGAACTAGTTTTTGATTATTTATCAATTTTACTTTTTCAAATCTATTGAAAGCAAATCCCAAACGTTGACCTTTATTTGGTAACAAAAAAGTGTAATAGAATCGTTTCGTAGCTTTCTAAATCATGTTGAATAATTTAGTGAAAAGGAAGCAAAATATCATTTGGTAATTTGAATTTCCTTCAGTCGTGAACAAAGGAACATGTTGCTGATAGAGACTATACTCAATTTTATTTTCCTTTGTTAACTGCATTTGTTATTGTATTCAGCTTCTGTAACTTTCACGGTATTTTACCACAATTTAAAAATAATTTTTGTTCACCAAATTATTTACGTTTGTCTTCAAACTATTTGGTAGGTGTCTGATTATTCTCACATTAGTTTTCGACAATCGTATTATAGGTATTCTATCTCACAGTTTGAGTGTCGAATTAACCAAAAATATATCGCTACCGCTAAAATTTGAATTAAGAAATATGGAATAATATCAACAATCATTCCATTTGTGTATTTTCAAGACATTTCAGTTATATTCTAACTGCTCTAAAAGTACTATAAATAGGTATAGGTATTATGCTCAGGTATTATGGAATACAATTTGCTTGTTATACTGTTGCCATTATTTTACTGTCTAAAAAAAGCGGGTATAGTTTTATAGTATATTATTAAACGAGCAATTTATGATAGCCATAATTCACGATGGGTGACGTTTGCGTCACGAGCCGCAGGCGAGGGGCGCAAGTCACCCAAGTGAATTATGGCCATAAATTGCGAGTAGAATACTATACTTTGTCCACGACACTTAATTTATTTATTAATAAATGAAAGTCAGTAGCGATTTGCATATTACTAACCTCAAAATGTTGTGGCAGCTACTTCAAATAATTTGACATATATAGAGATGGGCGATACTGTAGAAAGTATCAATACAACGTACCGTTATAAATATATTGTTTTATTAGAAAATATCGTTATGAAAAGTATCAATACTAAAAATTACAATATTTTATAGATACGATATAATATGTGAGAAACAAATTTCCTGAACAAAATACACAGATTTAATAGTTTATTTCATATTGTACACCCATCTCTAGTCGGGAATTATGAACCATAATACACTACAGTGTATTATGGACCATAATTCACGACAGTTGATATATGGGTACCATATACCTTTAGTTAGGAGGTAAAATATTGACTTATTATTAGGTGGTCGTGGACAAATGTTATTTTTTAAGTTGTTTTTGTTATTATTAAATATCCAGAGAACGTTCTAGATACATAAAGTTATTAAAACGCTTTTTCCTACTTAAAAACACCAAGTTATATTTTTAAACATTAAGATAAACAATATTTGCAACTAGCAAATAATAGTACCAGTGACGTAGGTAGATATCTTTGTTAGGGAGCCTATATATATATTTTTGTTATTTTGATATGTGTAACTGTCTAAAAAAAAGTATCAATTATCAAGTAGTAGATTAAGCTCATACATTTATCAAGTATCAAGCTCTTGAGAGTTGGATTTTGACAGAGCAGTGCCACAGAATAGAAGAAATGAAGAGTGCCCAGAGCAAAATCCTGCGTTGCGTACTGTCACCTTGGCTACGCCACTTTTAACATTAAATCCAACCAATTCGTTGAAATTATTTTTCTATTTAAATCCTAGGCTCCATTATGATTTTATTTAATTTGAAATTATAATATAAGTATAAAAACATTAAAAGGTATAAACAATATCTACGTCTGGTATTAGGTTGATATTTTGAATTTTAATTCAAGTAAACAAAATAAAGTTTACACTAAAATTTTAATACATTTGAAACAAACATTTTCAAACAATTATTTCGCAAAATTCAACTGAATTGATAAGGAGATTGCAAAAAAGTGGAGAATATATTCAGACGTGATCTGGCGGTGAGTGTCAAAAGTAACATATATTCTTGAACTGATTGTAGAAAACTTTAATCGTCAACATTTCCATATTGGACTTAATGATTCCAAGCAATATAAAATAATTGCAAGTTTTATCATCCAGAAAGGAGAGAAGTTCACAAAAGACTCTTTCATCTCTGTATCAGCACTCATCCACAAACCACTCATCAGTTTATGGCAACATGTAAGCTAAGAGTTAGTTTTTCTACTTTCAGCCCTCACCGCTAGATAGCGCTAGCTGGAGGAGCTTAGGTTTTTCTACAGTTCTTATTTTATTTTACCATATTTTGCGTAATTAATTACCACAAATACTAGTAGATAGTCAATAACAGTTTGGTATATTTTTTGCAGATTCTATAATGAAAAATGTCTTCATTAAACGAAAGAAAAATCAAAGATGTTCGGGATATATGGAACTCGAATCTGGGAGACTCCGACAAAGAAAATCCAAAAATACCAATCGATAACATAGATAATAGAACGAAACACAAATACAAAACGCTAGAAAGACACTTGAGTATGAAGAAAACTATAAGAAGAAAAATGATGAGAGATCTCAGAGAAATCGGCGATGGTCAAGGTGAAGAAAACACTCAAAACGAGACTGGGTTTTTAGAACAAATTAGAAATGATCAGCCCCCTCCTGCTAACGTAGATAAACCGAGCTTGTGGAAAAGACTGACCAAAGGATGGGGACATTAGGGCTTAGAAGAATAAATTATCTGATAGTGACTGCTTTAAACTGTATAATTGGTAAATCTAGTAGCAATATTATAAGGTGGCAGTTCACATTTAATTATTTTTTGATAAGATAACTTGATTTTACAGTAATAATGTTCTTATCTGAACGCTACATTATGATATTATGTATTTGTAAATATTCAAATAGCTACCAACTTCTTTTCAACAATTAGGCATCTAATAATGGTGTTTTGAATTGTATTCTTTTTTGTAAATATTGTTATGGTTTAGTCTTTACAATTTATTACAACAAATACAATATTTTACAATAATCAGCACTTATTAAATAAATAAAATACAAAGATATTAAATCTGACACATATCGCACCCCTAGAACAACAAATGACTCAAGTGCAAAAAAAGCAATTCCTCAGAATTGACGATTGAAGTTTTTTTATTCCTAATTATTGATTAACAGAGCAACAGTGAATTAAAAAAAAAAAACAAGAAAGCTTTGATGAACCGAAAATGTATTCTACTTCCACATGAAGCATTTAATTTCCAGAAATTTCCGAAAAAATTAACAGTTACAGCTTTTAGAAGACAATGACCTTCCATTTGCGTCATTGTTCCACTGCGCCTTTCAATATTCGTGAAATTATGACACAATTTAGTATAAAAATTTATTTATTGCAGTCGAAAACATTCGACATTGCCACCTTTAACTATGAAAAAGCTGAAGTGTTAACTATGTAGTGATAATAATTATAAATGGGTCTTTTTACTATCAACAATATTAAAAATATGATTAAATGTTAATTTTATAATGTGCTTGTTTCCTTGGATTTATTATTAACATTATTTTTTCAATTTATGAATATCAAAAAATTAACACTTTTCCAAATTTGTTATGGGTTTTTTGAAGCTCTGACAGCGTTGTACGAAAACCACAATGACCACACCCTCCGAATAAGATAATTGGTGATTTGTATCGACCAGCTGACTTCTTATTGGCAAGCGCGTGCGTGAGATCTTCCCTCTCACTTCGTCAATTGACTGATATTGATTTATCCAGTGGCGTTGGTATTGTCAGTGACATTTGTATTTTCAGTTTTACTTGGTAAAATAGGTACCGTACGCCATTTGTACGTTTGACAGAGAGGCGCCATGTTTTACCTCGCCTCTTACCGATGCCGCATAGCTTCAGATAAACTTCCCAAACTATACGTATATAGGTCCTGACTTTTTCGCCTTCTTGATCGACTTTTCAATAGTGCTATGGACCGCATCTCCCTCATTCTGCGTATGGCACTTACGTCGTTATTCCAATTGAGGTCGTGCAAAAACCCTTTGTACTATAGATCAACAATGTCACAATTTACAATTACGTCGTTGTACTAACAAAACACGTGCGTATTGGTCCAGGATCAAAACACAATTGAAGGTTACGTCGAGGTTGCTCCAAAAGAAGGTAACCTATTTATACAAATGGAACAACGACGCACCTTCCCTCTAACACACCGGTGCGTACTACAATTGAGTCATTGTACCATTGGAAATAATGATTATTTTTGACACGTTTGCCATATTTAGCTGAATTTTCGAAATTTTTACACTTGCGTCATTGTTCTTCTAGAGGTGCGATATATAGATGGCAGTACTGGAATTCAATCCATATATATGATTTTCACTATTTTCAGTTAGTACTACCTATTAACCTACAAACGATTGAGTCAAGGTTCGGTGTATTTAGTTTTTTTTTTTTAAATTTACAGAACGCTCATGTATAAAATATGTTACTTATTATACAAGAAGTATTATGCAAAATTCATATGTATGAAAAAATTAAGGTCAATACTCTAATAAGTCTGCTGTAATTTTTTTAATATATTCATAAATACTGAATAAAATTTTGGCATTTTAAAAAGCTATATCTGACTACTTATAATATAAAGGATAATTTCAACAATACAAATTAACCAAAATTACAAATTTAAAACAACCAAATATTTGTTTACTCTCAGGGCGAATGTCATGACTTGTCTTGTCAGTTGGTGGACACATACAGTATGCGAAAAGTCTATCGAGTCCATTCCATTTACACAAGTA
>CAJUYI010001546.1:26054-51459 GCA_910591695.1 Galerucella pusilla
GGCGCCCTAAAATTACTTTATCTATTTTTTTTTCTAGTTTTGCTCAAATAAATTTTTTTCTTTATATTAATAAGGTAACAAGGCCCTGCGAACTGGCTAAGGTTAGCTCCAAATTTATTGGTTAGTTAGGCAAGAACCTGCATTATTCACTTTCAATTTTTTTTCGCCATTCAACATCATAATTTCATCTGCGAAATTGAGCAACTTCTGTTTCATTGGTGATCAACTTAAAATTAGTGTTTCATTGGCAGCCCCACGTTGGGCGCCAATGAAATAAATGACTGAGACCTCAGCTAACTTCAGTTAAAGTGATCTGAGATAAAGTGATGTGAGTAAGCACCAAAAAGAACGACCTACACAATTGAAACGTGCAATATGCCGACACATGTGTGAATAAGAGTAATAAAACATATAAACATAACCTATCTGGAAACTGGATATCTCCGATAACCACACTTGATTCATCCCCTCCACTTTATTTCCGACTCAAGTCCAACTGATACTCATTTACAACACATTCAGCATCGGTGAAGAGGGAGGAAGAATCTCGGCTCCATTCGAAGTGAGTAAATAAAAAAGAACGCTCATATTACCGATGTGAGCTGAGATTAACTGAGAAAAAGAACGCACCTAATGTCAATGTTGCCATGTTTTAGATACGCCCCGGTAGATCTCACCAGAATACGATCCACCGCAAGATGGATGTATGTAAGACCATCAATTTATATTTTCAACATTTATTGAAACATTTTGGTCAACAAGTATTCAAAAATGTAAAAAGTTTGTTTAAAAATAAAACGCCCAGACCGGCATTTGCCAAGGACCAGTTTTGTGCGTTTTGGTTTCAAGAAACGACTATTTTAAATATTGTCTTTTTGAGGCTCAATCATCACAGAAAAGCAAATCTACGATCAACGATGAATAGCTCACACTGTATGTATAAAAATGCAATATTTGGATAAATTCTAGCAACCTTTGTAAATATGTGATGCTTATCAAAAATAAATGTCTTAATTATCAAAAATTATCTCTGTCTTTACTAAATTATTATAAAGTTATTTAAATTTACATTTTTTTTAGTTTTTGGAACATGAAAAGTGACAGTCGTAGAATAAATAATGAATTTACAATAATTCAGCAACAAATTTTAGCGAAAAAAATAAGAAAGTCAATTTTTGAGATATTTTCGGAAGAACTTTTTTTAAAACAATGAATTATTGGAAAAAAAATTTTTATAAAAATTATTTAATTTCAAACTTCAACTGGGATTATTCTTAAAGAAATGGAATGAGACATTTTTTTAACCCGTCACAATATTTTTTCGCATAAACTAAAATATAATAAATACAATAATATTGACATTTGATATTGTACCGGGTGTTTGATTATCTCAGAAAGTATTTATCATACAGTTTAAGGCGACGTTCAGCCCTTCCAAGCACCAAAAAAACTTAAATATCGGACGATGATCGAATGTCAATAAAAGTCAAAACAAACTGGGGAATTTTACCAGTTGATCTGACAACGTCTCGAAGTTTTGCCAACATGTTAGTTGTAAATTGCCCTGGATGGTGAGGAAAAATTGTATTTACGATTGGTACATTAATATTTATTCTGATAAGCAGGAAAGTAGCTAAAAATGACATTATCGTCTTTTTATCGTAAAAATCCTAAGTTTGATAAATTTTAATACATTGTTAATAATAATTAACATAAGTTAGCAAAAAATAGCATTGTTAGCTTGGAAAAATTAATAAAGTTATATGAATTTCGTTCCATTGTCTCCAATGGTTTTAGTTTTATCCCGATTAAAAAAATGTTGAACCATCTACCACGGAGTTAACTTAAAATGTCACAAAAATGACGTTGATCTAGCTTTGATAAGGCAAGGCCTTTCCAATTGAACTGAGCAGTGAACCTGAGTTCATTCAATTTTCTGTTCAATAAATAGTTTCTGAGATACAGCGCGTAACCACCCCTCAATAAGACACTCAGTACTCATCGATCAATTTAAAAAAATATAAATTTTCTATTAATTCGGATTTCAAGATCCGAATTGTTCATCACAATTATCAATTGGTTTAAAGCTATAACTACCGCGTCCGTCTAAATGTAGAACGTACTCGTGATGTTGCCAAAGGGATTTTCTGTGAGATACCGTCAGTAAAGTTATACCTACTTCTCTACAATACCTATACATACTACCTTCTACGTCTACTGATACTGCACTCGTACATTCGTCCAATATAGCGAACTGCGGTTGATGGTAGAATAATCTGAAAATAATAATTAGAACAATTTGAATCACGCTGTATGAATGGTGTTAAAATGTATAAAACGGTTAGTTATTACAGTTCGAGACTACGTTGCGCCAGTCACGCTAAATGAATTATACTAGAATATAAAAAAGTGTTTCATATAATCAATAACCTGTTACCCTTTCCACATCCTTCAGAATTCCCCTGACCTCAACACCTTTCTTTGCCTCTATAACCACCTCCTTGTTCCTTGAGACTCTAAGTTTATCAACCCACTTTCCTTCCATCTCCCTCAAACCCTTCTTAATCCTTTCTATCCCCTCCTGATTGACTTCTCCAATATCCTTCAGGATTACCGCTTCATTCCTGACCTCCTTTTCCTTTTCCCTATCAGTATAAATTGCCACCTTCGTCCCATCTGCTCTCACCCACGTGACCATCTTCCTCACCACCTCCATCTCCACATGCTCAAGCCTGTGTAGCCCAACGCTGACCCCGCTCCCTACACAGTCGACACATCATATCAAACACCTTCCTCTCATCACTACAATCACCCTCCATCATGGGCGTAGCCAAGGAAGGGCAGGGAGGGGCAACTGCCCCCCTGGAGGCAAAAATAAATTGAATAGTTTTCAAATTTTAATGCATCGAGAGTTTTTGAAGGAAAATCAGGACTGCATAGTGAAGTTTAAGTCCAAGAAAAAAATTTTATTAGTTCAATTTAAGTATAATTAAAATCTCAGTTTTGTTTTCATTTGACTTTTCTTTTTTATCCTAAAATTTTACATTTTGGACGACCATGAACCATGGTTTGTTCCCCCCCCCCCCCTGTTATAAATCCTGGCTACGCCCTTGCCCTCCATCCAACAGATTAACTCCGGATGGTATAAAAGAGTAAAAAAATGTGCATGACATAATTAAAGCATCTAACTTATTTGAAATGATAAGGATTAATACCGCATTTGTGTAAATAACTTTTACCGCATTAAAATGGTCAAGCATTAAATATTATTAAGAGATAGACATATAAGGCATGCCCACGACAGTTGACAATACCTTGGTGGTAAAACAATAAACAATAGACACGATGAAAAATTATCAAACAACAAACAACTGTTAACCTATATTATATATTAATAAATGTGCCAGCTCAACAATTAAAATAACTTTAAAAGTACACTGAAGCACAACCAATTAAACTCAAACACGATCTATCATTATAAATCAGCATAACCTCACTATTAAGTACCACGTGTTCTGAACTTTTTGTTTATTGTTTTACCACCAGGCTGTTGTCAAAATAGTTTGAGCCGTCACGTGGACATGCCATATTGCCATTGCAGACTTCTGGAGACATATATATAATACACAATTCCACCAAACATTATTAGAACTTTAGTTCTTTACGCTAGGTTGGAGCAGCCGGGGGTCGCGGCGCAAAAGATCTGACCGTTACGTTGCTGCGTTATGTGTTTACGAAGCAGCGATTCATAGGCTAGAGAAAACTGTAATGCCTCGATATATCGATGTCTCGGGTTTAAATTTTACACAAAGGTTGATAATATAATAGTATAATAATCGATTGTTGATAATCGATTAGGACATATACCTTACAGTTACGCACGTCCGTTTTAAACTAAAAAAAAATGCTGGAAAGATTTTAAATTGATCGATAGATTGGAGAAAAAAACCGATTATAGATTGATTAATAATGATAGATCGTTGATCGACCAAAAATAATCGATTATTAATCAATTGATAAATAATCGATTGTTGATCGATTGGAAACAATCAACTTTTAATCAATTGTGAATATTCGAATATTTATCGATTATATACAATCGGTATAAATTAAGTAATTAACTCACCTAGCCATAGCTATCCTTTGCTTCTCCCCACCGCTCAAAACATCCAACCAATCCGCTACGGCATCTAAACCTCCTTCTCTATCCAAAATATAACCTAATTGCACTCTTTTCAAATACTCTTCAAGTTTAGCGTCGTTGGTTCCCCTTCGTGTAGCTTCGGCACCGGAATGAGGATAAGTCAATTGATCTCGGAGACATCCTAACGTCATATAAGGTCTTTGCGGTATGTAGAACAACTTTCCTCTAGGTGGTTTGGTAAGTTCGCCACCGAAAAGCGGCCAAAGTTCACCCAAAATTCTAAATAAGGAAGATTTGCCGGCGCCGTTTGGACCGCAAACTAGAACGTTCATGCCGGAGTTGATTTCGAAGGTGATTTCGTTAATAAGCACGTCACCGTTCGGTGTTATTAGAGGAACTTTGTGGAATTTTATAACGTTGTTTCGGAAAATTAATTTTCCTCCGTTGGGTGATAAACTTTCCGCTCCAGCTACCATTGTTCGTTGGTATTTACCGTCGTTTAATTCTTTTAGTACTGTTCGTAGTTGTGTTACTCTGGCAGTGAAACCGGCTAGTCGGGTCAAGTCTCTTCCGGCTAAAACTAATCGTCCGATAGCTTCGGCTAGTTTTACCAACATTCTACCGTAAGTGTAGTAAACTCTAGACCTTTCGTTCGTGCTGAACGATGTGAATTCGTGACCTTTGGTCATGAACGGTAAAGACACGGCGAAAAATCCGATTACCCCTGCGAAATATTTCGCGACGATGTTATCTAATACGCCCATAAAGACGCGGAATTTCAAAAATTTTCTCAGATGATTCAACAGTTTGTTATAGCTTGCCATTAAAGTTGCCTTTTCTCTTGTGTTGCCGTTGTAGAATGCCACTTCTTCGGAATGAGTTATCAGTCGAGAATTGATGTGTCTGAATTCTCCTTCTAGTTTCTGTTCTCCTGCTGTTAACCTAAAAATAAATATTTAATGTGGTATAGTGTGGCAAGTTTATCTGAAACTACGGGGCGTCGGTAAGAGGCCCACGTTGGGCGCCAAATTGTAACCTAAAACTGCCCCAGGCTAGAGCACTCCACCCCAGGGAGTGGAATTCGGCACCAATTAATATTAAATTGGACGCCACCAGCTTTTTAATCGAAATGAAGCAATTAAAACAAGAAGCAAAAGGTGGAAAGCTGGAAACACCTTGTAAGAAATTAAAGTTAAGATAAAAAAAAAAATAAATCTACTTATTCCCGAACACGTTTATCCAATTCAATGATTATTGAATAATCATTACAAAGAATGAAATAATAATTATTTATTGAATTGGATAAACGTGCAAATGGCGCACGGTACCTATTGTACCAAGTAAAATTGAAAATACAAAGGTCACTGACAATACCAACGCCACTGGATAAATCAATATCAGTCAATTGACGAAGTGAGAGGGAATAAGAAGTCAGCTGGTCAGGCCTTTCGATAAAAAATGGATTTCGCACAACGCTGCCAGAGCTTGAAGAAGCCCATAGCAAATTTGGAAAAGTGTTAATATCCATAAATTGAAAAAATAATATTGTCAATAATAAAAGGTCCCTTTTCTAATTATTATCACTACATACTTAGCACTTTAGCTTTTTCATAGTTAAACGTGGCAATATCGAATGATTTCGACTGCATTCCTTTCACTTCAGATAAACCGCACTGACCGCATAAATCTCCCTGCCGTTCTATTAGAACTATACAAGAACGCCTCTCCGGCGTTCTTGGCTTTTTTAATGGAATTCGACCAAAATGTGTTGATTAAATTTAGTTTCAGTTTCACTAAAGATTTATAAGAAAAGCAGTAATAATTCCAAAACTCCTGAGACAGTTCTCGTTTATAGAGAGGATAGGTCTATCGAGTACATGAAAATATTGGCTAACGAAGAGAGAAAAAGGGGAGGAAAAGGTGGTATCTTGAAGGAAATGGAAGAAGAAAGTGTGATTTTAAAAATGTACCTTGCTGTTGGCTTCCTCAAGTTCGTGAGTAAAAATCCAGAGACCAACAAGTACCCTAACATGATGCTAGGAGTACCTCCACCAAGGGTAGTAGATAATTTATAAACGTAGATTCCAATGTCCAATAAAGGTTTAGCTGTATTGCAATACAAATCGGTAATTCCTTCGCAAAATTTATCGATATCAGTGGTTAAGAGTTGATCTGCGTTTGATATTCTATTATCGAGATTTGTTATTCTGTAATAAGTGTAATTTTTTAAATATTCTTCGTACAGATGTCGCGTCATGTTTGTTCTTAATTGTATTTTTAGGGCTCCAATGGAATATTTCAGTACGTTGTTAACAACCGAAATAATCGGTATCGCTGTGAAATAGTATAAAAGGCGTTGTCTGAATAGTTTCGGGTCCATTGCGATGATTGCACTGAAAAGAATAAAATAAATTAATTTCGGACCCAAAAATATTATCTTTTTTATCAAAAATATAATCCATTTGTGTATGGAGGGTCAAAATTTAGCTGTCTTAGGATAAATATGTAAATTTTTTTAAATGAAATATACTTTGAAACCATTTCAATATTTTCCATATTTATATCGGACTCATTACTCTCCAACGGCATAATAAGTATCTTCGTAGGGTTGGAAGCTGGACTGTTCATGCGCAGTGAATTATAGAATATAGAAGCTTTTTATGCGTTGAGTAAAGATGCAGCACATCGTGAACATAAACCTTTTAAAATTATTTTTCCGTCGAGCGTGTATCAACATATGCTATTAACGTTCTCAAAATTAGACAAAATCATACATTAATGACCCCTATTAATGCATGATTTACATTAATCAACGATTTTTCTATAGGCAACCCAATGCACATCTATATCGACAGTTAAGTGTGGTGTAGGCAACCAAACATACATTTCAAGGTCATTGTTTATTTTTGACAGTACTCACCTATGAATAAAATAAATATTTTAATTTTTTAAATAATTGAGAAAAACGAATACAATTTATATAGTCGACGGAAAAGCTTTGTAACTAGCACGAGTATTAAAAGGGCAATTAACAATCTCGAACAAATTATCTCGATTGTTAACGGCCCACATTAATACACTTATTGGTTAAATAACTAATAATAGATTGTGTAGTTATAGAATCTAAGATAGTGACAATATTTTTATATAAAATGTAATTAATCTTGATAACGGTAGTTGTAACGCTACCGAAATAATCAATAATAGCACTATACCACTATAATGACCACGTGTTTCAAAAATGAGTTAACACATATAACAGATAAATATCATAGTAGAGGTGAATGATTATTTTGTTTCAAGGTCATGTAATGACTAATATAGACATAACTTTTAACATGTCAATGTTTTATCAAATTATTATTTTTGTTTCCAAGCAGATTGTAGCATTAATCAATAACACAATGAAAAAAAGTGTACATTATATCCAAATAAATTAGTTCATTGTAACCTTAACCCAGACCAGGTTAGGTTCTGAATAAAATGGCACTTGTGTGTCTGGGTTTATTGATAATACTGAGTTTCAAGCAATTTATTTAGATAATGTAAACAATATTTTACATTTAAGTTCCGTTACAATAAACATTTCCTATGACCCATTTGAAAGAGGAAAAAAAACATCTTAATTAACAATTATAAAGCTATCAGTAAGCAGTTAAGAGAATTAAAATGATATTAGTGTTGATTATGTATCCTGTTATAATTATAATGAGAAATACGAATTTGTTTTACTTGCTTTCAACACAGTGATTTAGAAAAAGAAAATTTAAGCAGAACTGTTTTGAAATTTAAAATCAGACTATCCATAACACACCCAGACACATTGTTGTTACAATTTGCGATAAAAGTAGCAGTCGCATTTGAAGAACTTCCCAAGAGCTTTCTTTGTACCAAGTTACAAAATATGAGATGAATTTTACAGCTAAATATATGAACAGAAGTTTTCCGAAAATACTTCTTCCATTTTAAATGAAATGGTGAACACTCTAACTGAAGTTTTTATTCTAATTAATCTATCCTTCATTTGATATAGTTATCTACCATTCTATGTTGTATTATGTCTAGCATATTCACCTTAGCTAATTACAACCCGTCTTTATGTAGACACAATTCCGATTTGGTTTAAATAAAATTAACATACATAACCAGTGCCATAACCTACCTTTGTTTGTTCATGTATATTTACAAAAGGAATAATGCTAATTATGACTGAAATTATGTATTGTGTATAGAAAAATGAGAATTATTTGTGAACTAATGAAAAACTGTGGATTGAAAGACTTCTTTGTTTGTTTATTTATTGTAATATACTAAATTTAAATCCAAACTGCAGATAATGATGTCATGTGCTAGAGTTTGCTTACATCGTCATCAGCTTGGGTTTGAAATTAGTATATTTCAGAGACCTATCAAACTAGACAATTTCCAGTGATAAAAATACTTGTTTTGGAAGAGTTTTTGAAATTACAAGCTACCACTGTATAAAAAACATGTTATGTTAGCTTTAGAATACAATGGAATGCACTTTTAATCATACTCAAGTACTATTTTTGTTTTGAAATTTTAATAATAGTGAATTAACAATTTTCACTTCACTTAATAATTGATAGGTATAACTGATTGTTATTGAAAATTCACCTCAACTATTGCACATGTTTCAAACAATTACCTAAATGATAAGACAAGTGCAATTATAACTTTCTTAACTACAAACGTCTTTGTTATTATATTTAATTAAAAAAGTGTGCTTTGGCCCATTTTTGTTCACAATTTTTTTAATCTTCAAGTTGATCAGAGTAAATAAACAAATTTATATAAATTTTAAAAAAAGGAAATTGAAATTGTTTTTATCACTTTAAAAGTAGTGACATTCTTACCTTTCAATTTTTGTTCCATGGCTAATTAACCATAAATCACATATAGATCTGGAAACCAAACTAGCTGCAATTAAAAAGAATAATCCACTTTCATGACTCATCCATCCTGGAACTGCGATTTTAAATAATTGACCTAATTGTACAAAAAATGTTTTATCAATTTGAGCTTTTATTTTTGTTTCTCCTTTGTCTGAAATTAAATATTTTACTTCTTCTTCTGTAGCTTTTTTTACTTTTTTCCTAAAATAAATATGCAGATTACAACCAGAAGCAAATTTAGAAGGTACTAGTCCTCAGGCTATATAATACATATATTGACAGCTTAATACTTTTGTAACAAACAAAAATAATTTTAGATAGGAATAAATTTAAAAAATAGGTTTAGTTGATGTACAGGGTTGTAATGAATAAACATTAAATTAAAAAATCCATTTATTATAAATTTGAAGACATTTTGAATATTTTAAGAAGTACAGTATATTATTTTATACCAGTAAATGTTAGAAAGTAGATTTGAGGATTCAAAATTCACCAATATTGTATGTTAATATCAGTAATAAAATTGTTAATTCATAAATACTGCTTTTTTTTCATTTAAGTCATTGGCATTTCATTAACTTATGTGGTTATAAATTTCCTGTTCTATGAAGTCACTGTTTTTTATCACCAACAAAGGTGAATAAATAACTATTCATTAGTATGATAATAAATATTTCAAATGTATAACAGTATTGCCAGGAATGAACATTTTATTTTCATTTATTATGTCAGAAAGTTAGTCTTGTTGAAATTATCACTATATATTTCAACTACGAGACTTCAACTTATTTATTTTCAATTAATTTGATTGGATGTCAACATATTTATCTATGTTTTAATGTACTTTTATCAACAAGGATTTCTATTCTATAATATGCAAAAGGAGTTACATTATGCTTATGCATGACTTGATAAACTTTTATTAGTGCATTATTTAACAAATTGCATATTCATCTATGACACACTTTTACCTATCAACACAAATTGTTCTATACACCTTGTATAATATTATGTGAAATTATTCAAATTCTACCTTGACCTTTCATCACAGTGTAACCAAATCTAATCTTTATCTAGTCATCTGTTCACAAGCTGAAGAAATTTGAATAGAAAGCTGTGAAAGATTTATCAATACATTTTATTTTGTGAGACTGATAAAATTTTAATTTAATTTTTAATTTTTAATATAATATTATGTACATATTTTTCTTCATTAATGATCTGTAATTGTTATATGTAAATCATCTTTGTTCATACACTTCCTAGTGAAGACAATGAACTTCTTTAAACATTGTTCTTTAATTCGGAGTTTCTTGGAGTTCAGTGTCAAATATGTATTATATTTCGCGAGAAATGTTAGAGAATATTTGTAAATATTATTATGTAATACACAAAGATACTGTTTCATATGAAAGTTTCATTTATATGTACTTACTAACCTGTTTAGTTTTGCACTTTTGTACTTGTATTTTAATGCTATGAGTATAAGTGCACTTAAGGCTCCTGCTCCAGCAAGAGCCTTATTTTTATTTAACACCTTGCTATAATTAGGAGCCATCACTAGCACATTTTCATGTATAATTTGAAATAATGACAACGCAAAACCTAACGCCAACAAATAGCTACTTTTCGTTAACCTACTTATAACAATTCCCACTTCAAACTGCAAAACTGCAAAAGAGACAAATTTTTGACATGATGAAAATTGAAAATATCCTCGTGACGTCAACTGTCAATTGTGGACAAATATCAAGGATTCATTTAACTACCACATTTATAGATGTAGAAAATTTTCAAATCCAAATAAAACGATAGTTTTGTGTGAGATGGGGCGACTGTTCACTGGCTTGAATCAAAATGAAGCGGTTACAATAATTGGTTTCAAATGTACTCATCCAAATCAAGAAGAGAAGACTGGAAGTTAAAACAAACTCGAGTAAAATAATAACTGTCATCCTGATCACAGATCCTGATGACATTGACACTCAGTGTTATATTATCTATGATTGACACAACATCTGTGATTTGTGACTTACTGTATTTGGTCTGTGTTACTAACCCAACAGAAATATTTATTGATTTTCCAATCCAAATTGTTGTCGAGCCTGCATTGCACCAAAAGTAGTCCAATTCAGAAATGGTATGAATTTAAAACACATTTTATTCCACTTACTAACTAAGTCAACCTCTAAATTTATATATTTTTCATTTTTAGGCTGTCTTCAAGGTAGCAAAGTGTCCAACAGATGAGTTGTCTTTATCAAACTGTGCTGTAGTGAATGATAATGATTTTTCTACAGCTAAGTAAGTAGCCTATTGTCATTTATAACAGAATACATTCAACCACTACCATTGAAGGTGTCTTCATTGTTATGTTTATAATACCTTTTTTTTTTATTTCAGTCATATCAAAGTCAATACAGGAGGAGGTCAAAATTTTATATTTTCTATTAAAGGCCATCCCAGTATCCCTAGATATCATGTAGCTTTTAGTTTACCCCAAAGAAAGTGGGCTGTTTTGTCTCTTAATCAAGAAATTAATGTCGAACCATACACTCCTGATGAATATATTTCCTCAATTGTTTTGGAAGCAGATTATATGCAGAAAAAAACGTAAGCAGCAATGTTTTTTTGTCTAAAATTTTCACAAATAAGTAATATTTAAATTAAATTTCTAGGACGTCACAAGAACAATATGATACAGATGAAATGGCAAAAGAATTTTTATATTCTTTCCCAAATCAAATGTTTACAGTAGGGCAACAACTGGCATTCGCTTTCAAAGATAAAAAGCTGTTACTTCTGATGATAAAAGACATTGAAGGTAAATAATCAATTTTATACAAATACAAATCGAGGGAACTTTAAGATTTACTATTGTTTAATTTTTTTAGTGGTTGATATTTCAAAAATGAAAGTTAGTGGAGATGTAAAACCCAGAAAAGCAAAACTTGGTCAGTTAATACCAAACACATTGATCCAGTTTGAAAAAGCAGAAAGTTCTTCATTGAATCTTGTAGGGAAAGCCAAAGGGTAAGTAGTGAATGATGTATAAAAAATCTATTTTAAATATAGAAGAATGTGCCCAAAAATTTTTCGTTGTCTGTTTTCAGAAAAGTTGTTCGTCAATCAATTATAAATCCTGACTGGGATTTCCAAAAAATGGGTATTGGAGGTTTGAGTAACGAATTTAACGCTATCTTCAGACGAGCTTTCGCTTCAAGAGTTTTTCCTCCAGAGTTGGTAGAACAACTTGGCTGTAAACACGTAAAAGGTACTATTTCCATCATATTCAGTTCTGTGAAATTATCTTGATATTTTTTAGGTATTTTGCTCTATGGTCCTCCAGGAACTGGCAAAACATTAATGGCAAGACAGATTGGTAATATGTTAAATGCTCGAGAACCAAAAATTGTAAATGGGCCTCAAATTTTGGATAAATATGTTGGTGAATCTGAAGCTAATGTTCGAAGATTGTTTGCAGAAGCTGAAGAAGAAGAAAAAAGGGTATTTTCTAATTAAATATTGTTAAATGTATGTAATAATGTTTATTTTTTAGGCTGGTCCAAATAGTGGTCTTCACATAATTATATTTGATGAAATCGATGCTATCTGTAAACAAAGAGGATCTGTAGCTGGAAATACAGGTGTTCACGATACTGTAGTTAACCAACTGTTATCGAAAATTGATGGTGTGGAGCAATTAAATAACATTCTAGTTATAGGTAAGAATTTATGATTATGTTATTGATTTATTTTAAAATTATTGTAATTTTAGGCATGACAAACAGGCGTGATATGATAGATGAAGCTTTACTTAGACCTGGTAGATTGGAAGTTCAAGTGGAAATTAGTTTACCAAATGAAGAGGGCAGAGTACAGATTCTTGAAATTCATACTTCCAGAATGAAGCAATATAAAAAAATTAGTTCAGATGTAGATCTACTGGTAATAATATACATTAAAAAATGATCCGAAATAATGAAAAATAAACGTATTTATATTTTTAGGAACTGGGTAGTTTGACTAAAAATTTTTCCGGCGCCGAAATAGAAGGTTTAGTTCGGGCTGCACAATCGACTGCAATGAATCGACTGATCAAAGCTGCCAGTAAAGTAGAAGTAGATCCTGAAGCTATGGAAAAACTTTTGGTTAATAGAGGTGACTTTTTACACGCTCTGGAAAATGATATTAAGCCAGTAAGATACATTTTCTTTACAAGTTAAATGGTTTTTTAATATGTTTATATTTTAGGCTTTCGGCACAGCTCAAGAAATAATTAATCAATTTTTGATACGTGGCATTATCAATTGGGGATCTCCTGTTACTGGTATTATGGAAGATGGCATGTTGTTGATTCAACAAGCAAGAGCTACAGAAACTTCAGGTTCGTAACATTTTTCACGTAAATTAATAAAAAGTTTTGTTTTATATCATTTTATTTTATTTACAGCAAAAAAACATACCTATTTTTGTTTGAAACTTATCTATTTATAGTTTATTCAGCAGTCTCGGTTTTTTGGTACATCTTACCATTTCCTTTTTAGTGACATTATTTATTACTGTTTCCTTCCACTTACAGATTATTTTCTACCAGATCACAGATAGGTAACCTACCAAGTTACTTTTGTGATTATGAAATTGTAAAAATGGCAATTCTGGGATATTTTCTATAATCCTTTTTAAAGGTCATTTTAAATTAGATAATTTCTTGTGCGATACTTATTTCAAGTTCAAATTGTTAAGTCTAAAATTAAAAATTGTCTATCCTGTCAAATTGTAAAAAAATAGAAAAGGATATATTTTCTTGAAAATTTGATTTATTGTTTGTGTTTCACGATGAAAATGTTCTATGAAAATGTCATTAATCTGGATACTTTGTGGTTATGTATTGAAGTGGTTGAAAAATATCTTGGAATAAACGAGAGATTGAAAAGTTAATTGAGGAAATCTCAAAACATGCTTGTTTGTGCAATGTAAAACACTCATTCTCCTCTGTTTTAAAGTTGATATTCGCTTAATGACATGAGCAGCCGTGCAAATTAATAAATATCTATTTCAAATTTTCCGGTTCCATAACTAACGAAATTTTTGATAAGGTTATATTTATATTCTCATCAAATCAAATTACTGCGCAGAATCTTGATCTAAATATTGTTCAATAGTCTAAAATCGCTTAAAACAGTTGGCCAATATTTCACACAAGAAATCTATTCTAAAACTTGGATTAAATATTGCACGAAAAATTGCCTAATCTAAAATGACCTTAGGACAAATGAACTACTGCAAACTTCACGCCTATTTTCATTTTCTTACGCAATTACATAACCTAACAAAAACGAATCCTTTGATGTTTTAACTCAAATTTTGTTTGTCTCCCTAGACTGACTACATTTGTGAATGAATGAAGCTTTGAAGTTTTAAAATATACTTTTTGTTGTAGGTCTTGTTTCTGTGCTCATTGAAGGTCCGCCAAATTCGGGAAAAAGCGCTTTGGCAGCTCAACTAGCTAAAAATTCTGATTTCCCGTTTGTCAAAGTATGTTCACCAGAAGAAATGGTTGGTTACACAGAAACTGCTAAATGTATGATGATTCGCAAGGTACTACATCAATCTATTCTACATTTATTTTAGGTTAATTATATTTTATTTTTTAGATATTCGACGATGCATACAGATCGACGTTAAGTTGTATTTTAGTTGATAATATCGAAAGACTGCTCGATTATGGCCCTATTGGTCCAAGATATTCCAATTTGACGTTACAAGCATTGTTGGTACTTTTAAAGAAACAACCACCACCTGGAAAGAAATTGTTAATCTTATGCACAACTAGCAGAAGGTAATTTATAGTGTATTTTTATCATATTGATAGCTGAAGAGCTCATTATAAATTCAAATTCCAGACAAGTGTTAGAAGAAATGGAAATGTTGTCAGCATTTACAGCAGTATTACATGTACCGAATTTATCAAAAGCGGAGCATTTATTAAACGTTTTAGAAGCCACCGAAGTATTTTCTAATCAAGAATTGAAAAAAATCACTCATCAGGTCCATGGAAAAAGGTAATAACAAGAAAAAAATATATTTGTATGATTCATTTTCCCTTTTTTTTAGAATATTTATTGGTATAAAGAAATTGTTGGCACTCACAGATATGGCCAGACAGACTGACGAACGAATTCGTGTTATTAAATTTATAAGTAAACTTGAAGAAGACGGAGCTTTAGAGGATCCAGGGATGGCTTAATAAATAAACAGAAACATTCCATTTAGTATAACGTGATAAACTACATTTAGCAATTTTCCTAATGATATATACAGTATGTTTAGTTTCAGTTGGCGAAATATTTCAAGTTTTTTCGTTCCATAAGTGAAGTATTTGATCATTTTTGATGAAGTTCCTAACTTCCTAATATGTCATAATATCACAATTCGAGAAAATCACGTGTCACTAGATGGCGCTGAAATTTTCAATATGGCTGCTATAGCTTTGAACAACAAAACAGTCTTTAAGGGTGTTTGATGCTGTTTAGTTTTTTTTTATGTGTTTTCCGACGCGTTTTTAGTGGGTTTGGTAGGCTTTTATTTAATTTTTGAGATTTCCGTTATTTCCTAAACGCGTTAGTGTGGTAGTGTTTAAAAGGGCCCACTCTCTAGGAAGGAAGCGCGAAGGCTTGAATGCGCGTGTTACGGGGTACAGTGAAAATGATGTGTGTATGGCTTTCCGCCGTTCGAAATTTGGAATGCGCTATGCGCTTGGTCTGAATCAGGATAGTTTTGATTTTTAGCGTGTGCAGTGCTCATCGTACGAGGAAGAACGAAAGTGTCTGTGCATGTTTCATATTTTTACCAGTACTGTGTCTTCTTCTTCACGACTTCTTAACGTGGCCTGTGCCAATCCGGGAAGAAAAGACTTGAATATCTACACGGAACCACCAAAAAGGTGCAAAGGGTTTTACTGGCCACTAGAATGGGGTTTTAGCCACTAGTACATTTGTAACACTAAAACTTTTACCACGTTTTTATTGTTTTGGAACTGCAACTTATGGTTGCTTTTATCTCAGAAAAGCACTTTAAATAGGTATTTTATTTAACTATTTAGACTAAAATTTTAAATAACACTTTCTATTGTTTATGAAACAACAAAATTAATTCCACTTTTTATACCGATGTTCGCATTCTGGTTTTGTTGTTCACCTCTATTGAAGTTTGAAAGAAAATTAACAGATGTCGCCTACTTCGTAGTTTTCGGCAATACCATATACTCTATGATACAAGACAAGTGACAGTTGACAGAGTGACTTTATATTACACACTATATAATATACACTATGCAATTTTCAACTTCATCAAAAATGATCTTTGTGATATAAAATTGTAAATTACAAAAAAAATACTTTTACTTTAAATTACTTTTGATCAGTCTTCACGTGCAATCCATTCTAGATTAGTAGTATATTTATCACTAAACGGTAGTATGTAGTAGAACAGTTAGTCAATTGCATGATGTCAAACGTATTAGAATCATGGTATTTACGTAATTTAAATTTACTTCATTAGAACGCTGGATTCGTTTCAATTTCATTACAGGGATTGGAAAAGTACATGCGCTCCTGATGAGTGACATTTATATTCCAGGAAAAGTGACTGAAAGCTGGACGCATGAAAATAGATGACAATTCAATATCGATACATTGTTGAAAATTTTCATTATTATTTAAGTAAATACCATAATTTGAATGATGAATATTTAGTTGGAAGTGAAATCTATCTGTTAAATTATGAAAGTTGAACGTATAAGCCGTCAGTATTATGTGCATTAGGAAAGAATAAGACGCCCCGACACAAATTAAAGAAAAAAGTTCTGGTTCATGGTTCATATCCATAACAGTAAAGGGGTTTGTAGAATCATTCAAACGAGTGTAAATTACAACGGAAACTGATTAAATTCCTACAGTAACTCTCAGTTTTAGAAACTAGGGAGGGACAGAGGGGACATGTCTACGACACTGACATCAATGGTCACGAATTGTGAATCTTCTTGGTTTCATTGTTTCATATTATGGAGGTGACATTTACGAATCTGCGCAATTCACTTCTAACAATTGCAAGCTGTGAGCGGTCCTTCAGCAAACTAAAGCTTATTGAAACATATAAACTGTAAAAAATTTATTGGTTAGCCCCCAGACTCTGCCCCCTTGTCTCTGTCATGTCACCCCTGGCGCGGATGAAGAGTTTGTTCTCCATATATGGATAACAGAATTGCATTTTGTTCATGTCTTCGTTTGTAAGAGGGCGTCTTTGAAATGGTTAATATGAATGTTATATTTAAGAAATGAATGTCTTTCGTAACTTTTAAGAAATACCTAATTTTACTAATCGATGTAAGTCTCGTACATTAGACAAACTAGATAAGTAACTCAGTCTTAACCATACTACAATGTATATTTTGTTTATAAATTTTGACAGTATAGAGACCAAAATGGTTCAAAAACTCAAAATTGACACTTAAGGCAAGCGGCTTGGTTTGTGTACTTTACTCATAACTTTGAACAATAAAATATGACATTATTGCCACCAAATAATGAAGTCTATATATATAAATACAGGGTGTCCCACGAGGTTTTGGTCAGAATATATCTCGAGAACCATTTGAACTACAATATTGAAATTTGGCAGTTATAAACCGTACGTAGTATTACACATTTTAAGCAATCAGCTACTTTGCTACAATGTCACGTTTTGGATCACGTGTTATAATTTTCAGAAATTTTAATGAGACAACCTGTATATTGTTCCACTGCTCTAAAGGCCTCTCTTATACTAATTCGGCGATACTTTTTTTTGTGTTGGGTACTTAGAAACGACAAAATAATTTTTATAAAGTTTTTTACTTGAAAAAAAAAACAGCTGAAAAACAAAAAGAATTGGAATACAATAACACTTTTACTACAAATGATGCTCCAATTGATATCCACCTTCATTAATGCAGCATTCAAATCTACTGAGTAAATTTCTTGTGCATGCTGATTCAATACTTTCTGGTGTAACAGATTGGCAAGCTGCTCTGATTCTCATAAGGAGCTGTAACATAAACTAATCCTTTTAAATATCCCCAAAGAAAAAAATCTAACGGGGTTATATCTGGTGAACGAGCCGGCCAATGTATTCTACCATTTCTCCCAATCCAAATAGTTTTCGAGATATATACTGGCCAAAACCTCGTGGGACACCCTTTATATATCAAGGAATCATAAAAAATGTATTCCTTTGGTTTACTGTTCTAGTATGTTCGTTGTTAAGAAGATGTGCATTACATACAATGTGATTTATTTATATTTAGTTGAATAAATATGATTTTTTTACAGAATACTGTTAGTTGGAAAACTTTAGCTAAATAATGTTATAACGAGATTATTGAATTTCATAATTTTAGAGACACCTTGTATACGGTGAATTTTAGACAGTACTTATCGTGGCTATAGATAATTATTCTTTTAATATGCTAAATAAACAGTAATCGCTGTATAATATTTTGTATATAATTTGTATATTTTTTCTATTTAAATGTGTACAGTGTTGAAGCTTTTAAAAAACATATTAATTGTTAATTAAACAAATGTATTTAGAAAAAGATTAGTAAAGTATATCAATCATTATGTTATGTCTTTTATTTTATTGTATATACTTTGTCCCCATAGATCAAATTCAGTCTGCAGCAGATCCATCCCATAATTTTTACACTGTTCATGTGGTTTGGTTTGAAAATTCATATAAGTGGACTGATTATCCAAATAAGCAACTGTACTTTGGTTCCCCGAAAATCCCCGCACTTTTTCCTCCGGTTGTAGATTTTTTTTACTCAAAACAAGCCCAAATATTCACTCAAGCGTTGGGGAATGTTCAAAAATTTTAAAATCAGTTTACATCTGGTAAATTCCCAGGAAGTATATTGACCTCTACCACGACCTACAAGAGCTTTTGCATATACCATACATCTATATATTCTTTCAAAAGATATATAGGGTTCTGAGAAAGTCCTATTATGGACCACCTTGTATACAGGTATATAATTTTGAAATGTATTCTTCTAATCACCATTAAGATAAAAATCTTTAAGCTTCTTACTATAAAAATAATAGAACTAGCTTTGCCAAACCTCATATAATAAAACTATAGATGAAGATAGTTAACAATAAACTGAAATTCAGAAATAGATTCATAGTTCTAATAATCCATTTTTCTTTTCAAACAAAACGTCCCATTGTAATACGGTTTATGACCATCAATTGAGAATGTTTAGTTTAGTTTTAGGATTTCTTCAGGTAATGCAGGTACTTTTATATTCATAGAAAATGCACATTTACTGATATTTTCATTAAATTCCCATCTAAAGTAGAAATGCTTTAATGTAGGCCGTATATTATATATAAAATTATTAGAAACTGATGTTTGACGACCCCCCTCCCAATTATATAGCTTCCATTGCTGGTTCAATACTTACAATATACAATATTATTAAAATTTAGTCTTTTAAAACTAAATAGATACCTACCTCTGGAATTTAAACTTTTATAATGAGCTGTTTTTCATTAAAAAAAATATATAGTTGAGTGATTAGTAATTGTTTATATTTTGGTATTTATGTATTGCGTCAACACCGCACTTTTTTTATTATACATACACTATTTACATTTGTTAAATTCCAGATGAGCGCCATTTGTAAGAAATATACAAGCAAAACTTTATTAGATAATATGGTACAAGTATTTGTATTTTACAAAACATCGTTATATGAAATAAAAATTTTGCATACTCAACCATTTAATACTCTCCAAATGCGACAGGTGTTACCTACTTGGGTGCGTCACAATGAAAGGTTTTGATAAAGACGGAGGAAGTGAGAAAAATTAAGTAGGCAGTTCATATCGGATGTTTTATAAAGTGTTCATTAAGTTGTGGTTAATTTATATAAAGTGAATAAGATACATTGTTTATATAATAATTCGCCTAGTTTACTTCAATTTTATCAACAATCAATTAAAATGCACGTGAATAAATCTTTTCAATCTTTAAAGTTTAGGTAGAAAAGTGCGCGCGCAATTTAGCTGAATGCCTCAACAACCCTGTCGCAACTTGAACCTGTATCCCGTGTCGCAGAGTTGCCAAACTGAGAAATTTTTTATCAAATCTACATCGAATCACTTTGGGGACTAAATTTATCGACACCAGCCAAGACGACGGTTTATTGTTAGCTCTATTTTGTCGGCATCGACTTGGCAACATTGTTGTATCGGCCGCTGCGATATTCTTCTTGTAAGTTGCGTGTGTTGCTGCGGTCCGGTTATCTTTTTGTTTTTCGACAAAAATTGTGTGACGGACATTGTTAAAAACTAGTTTAAATATTAATTTGAATACTTGTGTAGGTGTCTAACATCCAATTGTTAACTCCGAACGTAAACTACTGCAATTAAAGGTAAAAATATAACGTGATTAGGTAGTTTTAGTTTTTGCATGCCTCCGCTGTGCGCGCAAAAGAGCGTTTGTCTCATGCATGATTTTGTTTGTTAGTTGAAAGTGTTGATGTTGATATCATATTTATTTAGCTAATTTGTCATACGTTATACTTTAGTTGTAGATAATTATCTGTTACCTACACTGTAGAAAACTTTTTATATTGATAAGATTATATTCGTGTTTTATTGTACTAGCGCAACGTATGTGTATGCTCATTTACATTCTTTTTGTTTCGGCTTTGAATGTGTGTATGAGCGGATATCACTGTAGTTTTTATTCAAAATGTTTGAAAATTTTCCACGTACTCTCAGGTTATGTTTGTTTATTAGGATGTCATCAGTTAAGAGCCGGGACAGGATTCTGGAAGCGATTGACCAGTTGCGCCGTCGAAAAGCACGCCCGGATATTCAAAGAATATGTAATTACTTATTTCGCCGGTTTTCCGTTAATTCTATAGAAGCAAGAAATGACTTAGATTGGTGTGTCGTTAATAAGTATGTGCTTAAAGTTGAATACAAAGGAAGTATAAGTTATCGCAATGCTGCGAAAAAAAATGCGCAACAGCGACATAAAATCGTGGATCAGAAAAAACCAGCTATTCAAGGCAATTTAAACGATAACACTTACAAATCAAATCGTCAGTTTAATGAATTATTAACCAATGCTTTTGGAGAATTAATAGTGGAGGAACCTGACTACCTCGAATTGGGTATACCGGGTACAGAAATAATAAACAATATATTAGCAAAAGATAGTGTAAGATACACCAAAAAATACATAAGTATATTATTAGAAAAGGAAGTCGAAAAAGGTGGATTGATAAAGACAGAAAATGGTAATTATCTGATGGGGCCTTCCAAGGATGAAGAAAGTGTAAAAGACAAGGCAAAATATTGGAAACGGGATAGCATAAATGTGATTCGAGCGAACGAAGTGAGCAGAGAACAGTCGCAATCAAATAATCGAAATGGCAACCATTTTTTTATTCAATCAAAAAATAAAAAATACGCAGAAAGAGAATCGAAGAATGATTTGAGAAATGTTCACTATGACCAAATGGATTCATCCACAAATTCTGCAGATGAAAAGAAATCCGATGGAATATCGAGAACCGGGGGTAGACGTAAGGTCAGTGCACTTCCATTTTCTATTATTTTCCTGTCATCTGTCAAAAAATCGTTCCTCTTTGAACCACTTTGAACTTCAAAAAAATTGTTCATATAATTACAAAACAATGTCCAAATATAAAGTAAAGTATTCTTTTTCTTTATTAAAATTTTATTTTTTTATGTATTTATATACATTGAATTGAATTTGAATTAAATTGACCTAGTTAAGCAGACATTAGTAATTACAGCTTTTATACCTAAATTTAACATGGTTAATAAAATATTACTTTTTACAAACTTATGATATATTTTGTGTTTTACTTTACTTATAATCTTTTATAAAAATATAATATGTTAATTGATTCATTTATAAAGTGGTTGGCTTACAATTTGAAATAAAGCTAACCAATAAAATATGTACTTTGTTAACAGAGAGCAAAGAAAGTGTTTGATCCATCAGATAATCATGTACCTAAAAAGAGGGGTCGTCCTGTTGGATCCTTAAACCGATCAACTATAGAAAAACAATTAGCCAGACTTAATAATGAAGAAGGTCGAGAAAATCGACCTGAATCTAGAACATCCAGCAGTAGTAGAGATCAACATGGTGTTTGTTCTGTATGCCATATTCAGAATAGAAAGGGACCTAATGATAGAATGATTGCATGCAGAGAATGTAGCAATAAAGGTAAATATAAATATTTTACTAATTTTTCACTTTAATATATTGTTTTCTATTATTTTTAGCTCATTTTAGTTGTTTGAATGGTGATGATATGATGTTAAAAATGTATCCAGATAATACATGGCAGTGTCCACATTGTAAGACATGTGTAGTTTGCTTTGAAACATCAGATGCTGTAAGTGTTTTTCTGTTACATAATTACTGTTGCTTAATTAATTTTTGTTCCATAATGGTTAAACTATAAGTATTAGAATGATTCATAAAACTTTATGTGTTTAAGATAAGATCATATAAGTTATTTTTAAATCAAAACAAACTATATTATCAAAGTACAAATTGAGGAAAGTGATTATTGGTTCATATTATAATAGGTAGTTTTAAATAATGATGAGAATATTTATAGTGGACAGGAATATAAATTATTTTGATCTAGGGCAATTTAACGGTGTGTTCAGTATGTGCTGATGGCTACCACGCGAGCTGTCATCAACCAAGGATTAATGAAAAAATTAGAAACGGTCAGAAATGGTTGTGTGTCAACTGCCAAATGCCAGACGAACTAAAAATTAACCAAATCCAAGCTAATGTTAATTCTTTCAGTCGTAAAAGCAATTCAGGTTTGTTAATACATATAAACGAAGTAAAAAAAATTAAATTGAATTTCAATTATAGATCACAATGATATTTCGTCTTCTAATTCCAATGATTCATCGCCATCTTACAATTCACCCTCTTTTTCACCGACACCACCTCGATTGAGTCCTCAAACTGGAACTAGACCAAATTCACCTGACAATGATGCTCAATCAGATTCTCAAAGTAATAAAGATGACGATGAGGATGACAACATTGATTCTTCAATTCCAGATGCTACACATTGGACGGCAGATGAAGTTTACGAATACTTTGCTCAATATTTTCCTGAAGAGGCTAAAATATTTAAAGAGCAGGTGAAACAATTTTTCCGTTACTGACTTTTTATAATTTAATTTACATATTTTCTGTTATTTGTATAGGAAATTGACGGCAGATCTCTTTTGTTATTGAAAAGGATGGACGTTTTAACGAATCTAAATTTGAAGTTGGGTCCGGCATTGAAAATTTACAGACATGTGGTGAAATTGCAAGTGAGAAGAGACGATCCCAAATTATATTGGTTGTGAATTTTATTAATTGTATGTATGTAATTATATCGAAAGTTAGGAAGCATATCTAAGTAAACTTGAGAAGTGACTGTAATGAAATGGCCAAAAAGAAGTTATTCATTTTATTAAGGTAAAAATATAAATTATTTTATATTGAATTTTTTCTCAATTGAAATAAATTGAGATTCCGCTTTTTAAATTTTTTTTGTGTCCAAATGAAATAATCTCATGTTACTATATTCAATTTGCTGATATCACATTAATTTGTGTATGTAAATGGATCTTGTTTGGGAATTTTTTTATTTATTTTGAACTAGCTTAACATCACGTCTTTATAAATTTATAGATACAATACTTCCGGTCATTTAGTTATCAGGCAGTTACAAATTATTTTATTTTTTTTCAACTGATTATTCCAAAACTGACGAATTATATTTTGCATGAACCTGAAAGTATTTCATGGGTCATTTATTTATTTAAATTTATTGTTTTTCACTCGTATCATTATCTTATCTGTTGCATGCATTAAAGACTTACTTTTTTTAATTGGATATCTTGAAAAGCGTTCATAAAAAATAATAACAGATTTGAAAAAGTCGTTAAAAATGCACTATTAATTTTCTTAAATTTGGTCAGGTTTAATGGAAAAATGCATTATTGAAGCAAGGGTAATATCTCTTGTAAAAGTTTGGTCTATTTTGACAACTTGTGACATTTTATAACAACCTTAAACCAAAGAATACACCAGCTCAACAAGAAGCGAAGCTTCCGATCCTTTTTTTTTATATGCGCATGTCTGAAAGGAGCCATTTTTATAATAAGATACTTGTCATACTTCATTTTGACAACCAATTATATAATATTTGAAAATTTGATCATTTTCTCTGTGTTTTTAATAAGTTATCTGTCTCTCAAGGTCATAAATTTTTGTTACCAAAGGTGTTTTTGATTATTCACTTTTGGCTGCTAGTAGCAGCTCGTAGTGACTGAATTTCGTCCGTTTATTACCGGGCGTTACGCCCAGTCTTACCTTCCCCTTGCCCCTCGAGCACATACCGAAAAGTATGAGCTTCACGCCACAGACATTAAATATTTAACGTTTGACCGGTTTGACGTTTATTTAAATGTTAAGATCGTGCCAATTACGATTTAAATCTTATTAAAAATATCTAAATATGCAAAATTATATTATCAAAAACATTATAATTGGAAACTGTTCTTCTAACAACACAGAAAATTAATTGGCATTGACAGTGCTTGAAGACCAAATAAACGAAAGCAACACAAAACCTCAAAGAGATTGCGTCGGGCTTCGCTTCTTGTTAAGCTGGTGTATTCTTTGCTCAAACTCCAACCGGCTTCACGCAATAGAATGACGTCAATGTCTAATTGACCATTCCAGAACAGCTGACTTTAACATGTCTGCCATATTAGGTTGAAGGACAACCGATCAATTGGGCATGCGCTGTAAGTCGGTTGGTAGTCAGAACCATGTCAGAACTGATTACTAATCAAAGTTGAACTGGCATCCGTTGTTTACAATAAACAATGAAAACTAACCAAAAATTAACTAGAATATGACATGAGTCCTTCACAGCAATATGGCCGACCTGTCAGTGACGTTATTCTGGAAGTCTATTTTTGTACCCTTTTTTCAATACAAGATGTCCCACTATAGAGTAACATATTTTGATGGCTTATTACTATAAAATGGGAAAAGATATCGACGTGCAGTTTTCGCTAAACTAAAGTTTTTGTTGACATGGATGCCAAATGTATATTTTTTTCCCGAAACCGCCCAAAAAAAGAAGTCTTGCGAAAAATGCACGTCAATATCTTTTTCCATTCTCCAGTAATGGGTTGTCAAAATGTGTTGCTTTATAGTG
>CAJUYI010001547.1:0-26637 GCA_910591695.1 Galerucella pusilla
TAAATTGTGGGAAAAGAACTATTTTCCATAGCAGTCGTAGAAAAAGTATATTGACGCCTTTAATACTGTGTGTATGCTCCTTTTCCCTTCTGTTTAAAGTTTTCTTGGTGCTTCTTCACGATGTGCGATGTGTAAAATACAAGTCTCCAACTTGGTCCAGATCCTTATTCGTCAATATCAGTATTCAATATAATAAGAAGGCAAATTTTCCAGCCAAAGAAGCAGCAATCAAAAATAAGAAGAGGCAATGTGTGAAATGAAACCAGTAATAAAAAAAATAATTTCATGCAAGTGACAAAATCAGTGGGAATATGACTCAACTAGTAACTAACACTATTAACCAAGTATAAGCCACTTGTCTTCGTTTGGGTCACACACTTATTTCTTCTCACCAAAAAAAGGTTGCACAATATTATATTATCATACATTTCAATTGGTACATCATTTACTTTCAGAATACAAAATAATGTATATTATTTCGGATGAGTTTGTAAGTAAGTTATTAACAAACCCGACTGTTCTACTAAAATTTGGGTAGTTGATAAATATTTGAATTATATTTACGTGGGAACTGATCCCTGGTCAAATAAAGATTAATAACGTTTTGAGGAAAAATAGTTTTATACGACTGTCAAAATTTGGGGACATCAGAAGACATTTAGAAGTTCCTAGAGATGAATGCATTGAATCGCAATTCATCACAAGAAGTCATAAAGTTTTATTTGTTACTGAAATTAGCAATAACTGTATAGATAATAAATCAATAATTAATCTTTTGCATTTATCTTGCGAGAAATTTTAAATTTTTAATAACTGCGATTTTTAGTGTCGATTTCGAAGATACTTTCAAAATTCCAAATATGTAAAGGTCATACTAAGTTTATTGCGATTTTTTTGAAAATGAAATTGATATAATGGTTAGAATCAAACAAATTATATGTATTTCATAATATTTTGTGAAAAAATTTCTAATAATAAACGGTCTACTATTAGAAATTCTACAAATTTGAAATTTCTCATATTAATTATGTAAATAGATGTTAAAATTCAATTCGTCCTTTCTACATATTAACCAATTTATTTTGTTGACATTTGACATTTGAAGTTAATAGGTATAATCTGTTGAATTGATTTGATGTTTTCTCGTGGTTCTTTGGTAATTTTTACTCTTATTTGTGTCTCAAAAAAATGTAAACTTGATTAAAAAGCCTTTCTGCACATATCGCCACTTCATGTCTACATGAAAAATTCAATAACCAAGATTATAGAAGAGGCAGGATAACTAGCCTGACAAGAGTTGGTATATCAAAGGAGATGAGACCGGCTAACGAGTTCCTTCGAAATTCACGGAGTGCCTACTAAGCCAGAGAAGGCGAACAGTCTGGATATTGGTTGGGCTCCTCACAGGGTACTGTAGACTTAACAAGCAGATGGACAATATTCAATTAGTTTCCTACGATAGGGACACATCCTCCCAATATATGGATGACCTGAGGATATACATCTGGACTGGAACTACCAATGGTCAAGCATGGCAAGATACAATAACAAAATTCCACGTCAAGATTTTGGACTAAATGGACTTACCATTGGCTTAAGAACTTCGAGGAAGCAAAGATGGATTTGTTGAAGGTGCTGACATGACTTTTTTTGCTAAAAAAGGTGCTGAAGATTACCATTATGAAAAAGAGGGATATGTAATTGAGATATAGTTTGACGACATCTTAATACCTACTCTCTACAGAAAACTAAGATATCCTAAGCAATATGGAGAGAAGCGTCAAATTGAAGAGTGGTTGCATAAAAATAGCTATTTGTATTACTAGGGAGGAAAGTGCCACTTTTCCTCCCGCAGGATGTAGGAAAAGGCACTTTACTCCCATGTGATACATATGATTTTTCCTCCTACCCACCTTTTTTTGAAAATTTATTTACGACACAAATAGGTAACGAATATAATTAAGAACACAAGAATTATTTATTAAACAAATTTAACAATATATGTTATACAATTAAGTACATAGTATTGTTTAACTATATTTTAGAATTATTTATGTTAATATTGAATGTGCAGTTTTGAGCAGCACTTATATGAACACCATTGGAAGAAGATAGGGTTTGAACAGGAGCTTTAGTATTTGAAATATTTTCGCTTAGCACATTGTAATGGTGGTAACTTTTAGAAGTGCTTGGCTGATTTTGATCAAATTCAGGTTCTACATTATTTCCCATAATTTGATCAGAAATTTTTCTTTTTTTTGTGTAAGATTGTTCTACATAACCTTCTGCGATATTGGTTGATTTCCAACCGCCATGCTGTTTTAGAGCTAAAATATCCCCACCAGCGTTTACTAACAGAGTTGCTGAAGTTCTTCTGAAACTGTGCCCTGTGTAATGTTTGGCATTTGGAAGATTGAGATATTCTGCAATTTTTTGTGGTATTTTGGATATACTATTTTTGCCAACCACTTGATTTATACATTTACCTGCTTTAAAGCATACCAACAATCGTTTATGCTCAGTTTTAGGACATAGACAGATATACTTTTTAACGATTTGAACAAAATTTGGGCCGTTACCTGTTGTAGTATTGATAACGAAAGTTCGTTGTTCAATACGTTTTTGAAGTGTGGATATTTATGACTAAAAGATTGCCTTTCTCTTCAATATCTTCCATAGTCATTTTAATAAGCTCATCACATCGACATGCTCCAGAAATTCCAATAACAAGGACTAACTATGAATATTTTATATCAAAAATTATTTGCATGGGATTTAATTTCTTACCTTCATTAATAAAAAAACATCATCGGGGCTTCCATTAAGAATGTATTTATTTCTTCTCTTGTAAAAGTTTTAGCTTTATTTGGTTTGTATCCGGCATTTTGACGTTTTAGAAATGCAATCAACTTTGGATATTTAATATCGACATTGTCCTTCATTTGTATCATTGTGCGTAGCATTGAATATTTAGACCAAAGTGTTGAAGCTTTTAATAATTTTCCTTGTAGTGAAAAATATGCCAGTAAAACATTCTCTGAATATTTATGTATCTTGTTGTCTTCAGTCCATTGCTTATATTGTGCATATTGTTTTTCATACCTGTCTTTAGATTTTTGTGGTAGTAAGGTTGATGACGCTATGTTAGCTTGTTCCTTAATATTAGGTGGTGTATTTGGAAATTCAAAATCACTTGAATCGCTCTCCATTTTTCAAAAATTCAACTAAGTTTAATGAATGTAGCGACTTTGCACCTCAAAAGTCAATCGCCGTGTTTACTGTCAGTGAGCCACAGACTACTATGCTTTTCTTATTCTGAACTCAAAAAACGTATATATCTAAGATTCCTGAAGTTGAAATTTGTATTGAAGAACTACGTTGAAGTAACATTAATGTTTGATTTTTACCAAAAAACAGGATATACAGGATGTTCTAGAAATTATGGAAACAATATGAATATAATGAATTCACAAGTTTCATTGTTTACAACTTACTTAAAATGAGGGGGAGGAAAGTACTTTTCCTCCATAGGGAGAAAAAGCATGAGTTTCCTCCCTGATTTGAGGGAGGAAAGTGTGTACTTTCTATAGGGGTAGGAGGAAAAAATTGTATATACACCGTGGTGGTGTAGACATTTATGAACCTCGCACCTTATTTCGCTCGGTCAATAATAATAGTCTTCACCACCTTGGTGTATAATATACTATTATGTGAAATACCAAATTGAGTGCATAGATAATAAAAATCGAAAACAATTTTTGGAAAGTAGACAACATGCATTATGACATTGTGCTGTTAATATAGCATTCTACCAATACATATCGAAGAATAAATATATTAGTAAACGTCTGGTGTTAGCAAATATTTTTGCACCATCACATGTACTACAAAATCAAAGTTGACAACCCAAGGTTGATCCACCACTTACATTAGGTAGACTGTCTTCTTTATAATTACTGCGAATCTTCTTCCACCGAAAATCGTGTAGTAGTAGTAGTAGTATTTGAACTAAAAGATCCTTTCACTTTCCTATGGGTATATTGTTAATAGATCTGTAAAAAATGCAGTTATTCGACCCAAGCGATGGCAATTCCTTGAATCAGAGGTCACGTGGAGGTTATAGGAACTGATGATGGTACAAAGTGGAATGTTCGGAGGCAATCAGAGAAATTGGAAATGACCATAAAGTTAACGGCAGTGGTGTGCACATAAAAAGGGTAAACGATAGAATTATTTAATTCTATAATATTGATATTATTGTTTTTTTTAGTAGTAAAAATAGATCCATTTTATTTTAGTATTTATTACATTTTCTGTTCAGATTTTATTTACATCCGATGTAAACAGAATAGAGTTTAGTTGCCCTTTTCAGGATTAACAGGATCCTTCTAAGTTCATACTTATTTATAACAATTGCTATTAGCCATTAAAGCACTAAGTTCCAAAATGGTATGGGAATGCCAAGGGAAACTCAATGAACTATAGTTCACTTAAAAACCAGGAGGAGTAATTTGAAAAGTCTTACTCACACCACTAAAAGTTACCAGATTAGTTACTAAAGGGTGTGTTCCGAAAACGTAGACAACAGTCGTGTTCCAAATATATGAAATATGCCTTGATAGCAAAGACATTAGTCATAAGTCGATTTCTCTTCTGATCTGCAGTATATTTTTCAGATGTACCTACGCATTAAACAAAATGTAAGACTTTTTCCTGTTTCGTTTCTTATTCAAACATAAGAAGATTCAGATTCACATCGACAACAAACAAATTATGGTCATTATTGATGGTGGAGAATTACAGATAGTCAAAATACTTCAATCATATTTATTACAATTAAATTGAAAAGAATATGACAATTGATAATATGTTCTGGCAATAACAATACTACAAAATTAATAGCATTGTAGAGCAATGTGCAGTATCAATTTAAACATTTCCAACAGTTATCTTTATGTTGCCGGATTAAGTGAACTTTGACGATTTCTTCCCAAATATATATATAACAAATAAATAGTACCTACATTTGACACGTCCAAAGGTGACACAGATAAATTTAATTTGTTTCAAGTCTGAACGTTTCTTTGAAGCTTGCAAAATTTTGTCCAGCACAGATAACATTTTTGTTCTCGAACGACATTTTCTATTCACTCATCACAATTTTTCAAAAGTCCTGGTATTCCACCAATATTTTCTGCACTATATAATGTTCCTCTACTTCAGTATTCCCTTAATACTCGCTAAACCAACTTTATTACTTAAAAAAAAATGTAAAGTAATAATGTACCCACTGCTTCAGAATATTTTTGGATTTTCATCCAATATTTATTTATTTATCTGTCAGAACTATCAAAAATGGAAACTATCAGCTGATGTCAATATTAAAAAGTGTTGTGTGAAACTGGGCTGAATCTGACCAATCAGAGGTATAGGCAAGATCAGCATCGTCACCTTTCCGTGGATTTACTGGAACAGTAGGAAAATGCAGATGAACTAGCAAAGAAGGGGGCTGAAAATACCATTTTGGGGGACGGATCCCTTTCGCTGTATCAGTCCCAATGTAATAATGAAAAAAGTGAACAAAACCAAGAAATAAATTGAAGATCTGACCATTGGAAAGATGTAGTATGGCTTGGACACTTTCGCCTAAATGGACACCAGAAAAAGCAGTCAATGGTGGGGAGAGAATAATGACCAGCATGGATTTACTCTTATTTTCACAGAAGGTAGGGAATATTCCATAGGGAATATTTTCTATATTATTCCGCTATAAGCTAAAACCTTGAGGGTGGACATTTTTTATTACATTTCAACTAGAGGAATCGATGGAAAAAGTAATTCTAAGAAAAATGTGAAAAACTCGCAAAATGTGCATTTCATCAATAAAATTGTAGGGAGCAGAATTTGAAAAAACAAGTTCAAACAAAGTTCTTTTTTTATAATTTCTTAAGACCAATACTAACCGAGATACGGCATGTTAATGGTTCGTTTTTTTTCGTAAAATGCATATCTATACACAGCTTGTTCAATTGAAACCCATCTTTGGTCAGGTTAGCCTTGGAAACAATTGTAATCATTCAACTGACGTTTTCCAACATTAGTAGTATATGCAAACGTCACACTGATCTGTTTATTTCGTTTATATTTGACAGCGATTTTAAGTATTGTGACTTTGAAATGGCGTTTGTTGTTAACAATCCGTCCAAATGTGATAATACTCGGCCTCATGTTGCCAACGTAGTGGAAGAAAATCTGCAACGAAAAAAATGGAGGATATTAAAGCATCCACCCTATAGTCCCGATTTATCGCCTTGCGATTTTCACATCTTTGGGCCACTAAAAAACGCGTTAAAAGGTAACCGTTTTCAGTCGGACGCAGAAGTACAAAAAGCTGTGAAAGAATTCTTCCAGCAACAGCCACAAGAATTCTATAAGCAGGGTATACATCGGTTGGTGAAACAGTGGGATATGTGCCTCAATTGTAGTGGTAGTTATTTGTAACTGTACTTGTCAATAAATTTTGCCCGGACCAAAGATGGGTTTCAATTGAACAATCCTCGTAGTATGGAATATTCAAATTTAAATAACCGGGAAACTTTGCATTTTTCTAGGAAAACCTGCAGAATTTTCTTAAAGGTTTTCTTACATCATTTATTCACCATTGGTTAAATGACGTCAGTCTCGCTGCAACGACATGTTAGAGTCATCAGTGGCACATAAAAAAAACGCAGCTGTTGTTGTTTAAATCATCTGACCACTGACAATCTATTTCTAAGTTGATTGTTGTTATTAGCAAAAACTTACGAAATGAATGAATATAGAGGAAAGTCACCAAATATGGAATAGTATCCTAATATGGAATGCCTTCATTTCTCTAAGACTATAAGGGCCGGTTTTACAAGAGAGATTTATACTAGGTAAGTTATACCAAAATTTATACCTAGAATAAAATTAGTTGGTTTTACGATGCTTTTTTACACCGGTATAGCAATTCTTACTCCAAGAATTGCTATACCGGTGTAAAAAAGCATCGTAAAACCAACCAGTTTTAAACTAGGTATAAATTTTGGTATAACTTTATACCCAGTATAACTATACCTAGTATAAATCTCTCTTGTAAAACCCGCCCTAAGTATGAAACGCAACACTCTACCATCTTCTGTTTCATTCGGTCTACTAACTATCGCACCCACACCATCGAGTCAGTTGCGCGAATGCTCCACGTGTGGCAGGCGTGTTTTGTTTTGTTGTCGTGCAGAAAATTTTAAAGGTAAGTAATAAACGAGTATTACCAGCTGTTATGTTTGTTTACATAAGTGTTATACTATTTAGTATATCGGTATTATGTTTATTTCACCATTTTGTGATCTTTAGTCATTAAAATATTGTGACTTTAAAAAATATTTAGAACTAGTATAAATATCCAAATATGGACAGTCGTCGGTGTCTAATTATGGAATATTAAATTAAATGCTTGATGTGTGGGCTCTGGGCACATTATGATTGTGCTGGTCCAGAGTTTGATACTTGGATCTGTGACTTTCGCAAGTAATTATGTAACTTCTTCCATTTATCACAATATATTATATTTATTTAATTGATGTCAAAGATATTAATGTCCATTTTTGTTATTGTTATGTTGATTTATGCTTATATTCCATATATGGATACCTTTGGATACTCATTTGTGAGTTCATAACTTACTATGGATCTACATCAAGTAAAAGCCTCATCTATTCAACTCATTTGTGATTTTGTTTTTTGTGTTAGATTTTAATTTGATAACTAATAAAAGGCTGTTAATTACTACATATAAATGTATGACTGATTAGTAAAAAACATTAAACTGATTTAATTTATATGAAGTATTTTTTAAATATTCCAAAAACAAAATGGTATTCCATATTTGGTGACTATCCTCTACTATTTTAGATACTATTTTAGCCTCTAGATCTCGGAGTAGCAGTTCATCTGATAGCTCCACTTGAAATTTTCTCAATTTCTGAAGATGTTAATAGTCCGTCAATTCCTTGTTACCACATTTTAGATTTATTTCTATTAATTCGTCCATTTCTTTCCCCGCTTCAAAAATTTTTAGTTTTTTGAGGTTAATCTATCATTTTGTAAACACCAAATTTATCCACCACCTCGATACAACGGTGGTTGTATGTTGGTTGATGCAACAGTAATAAATGAACGCGCCATTTCTTCAATCTACAATCCACCAATGAATATAAAAACGCAATTGGTCGATTTGTGGATCTATCGGTGAATAAAAGAACGTACCTTATATAATTAGAGCTTTCAAACAAAAGTCTCTAGCATGAGCATTGAGCGACTTATGATCGAAATAAGGTAGGTACCTACTTTTCTACAGAAGAATCAGTGAAAGCCACCCCCTAACTACACCGCTAATAAAAATTGATCTTCACCATTCTGTATTCTCTTTATTAATTTATTTTCAATACATCCAAAAAGTTTGACATATTTAAAATGATTAATTTTAGAAAAAATGGAGTTTAAAGAGAATCCGATTTTTCGCAATTTCGTATTTTTCACCCTTTTCTTCAAACTATCTCCGTTCAGCAAACTTCATTCAACCTCCATTTGAATTGGTGTTCTTTATCTAACCAGTTCCGTATAATTTCACCTCGTATGCAATCCTTTTTGTATCCACAAAATGATTCCAAACCTATGAAGTTTCCTTTAGAGACTTATTTGGCTAACTGCCCCGGTCCCAAACGAGACACACTGTTTTGTCTCTTGCCAATAAAGTAAAATATGGTAGACATCACACACAAACATGCAAAGTTAATCCCGATGATTTAGGGCAAAAGCTTGATAGGACGTTTATGACAATTTATTTAAAATGATAAAAGCTTTTCCGAGACAATTTTTCTTTGTATTCATTCTTAAACTGCTTACCTCCTACACAATTGAAAAATCCTTCAAGGTTTTTTTTGAAAAATGATAGTTATAAATCTCATATAAAAGCGGTCCAAGGAAATTTGTTTAGTTCCGTTCATGAAGTTATTCACAGTTAGAAAGTGGTTTGGGAAATAAAGCTACGATGCCGAGTTTTCGAAGAAAGGAGGTTGTTTACATGAAAATTATTAGTATGCTTCATTCCAAGATATTTCGTTTTGAATTATGCCAACATGATTGAATTAAAAAACCACAGCTGGTAGTCGTTAGTCCAATAGCTATAGGACAGTATCGTAGTCGAAAAGGAAAAAGATAATATGATTATTTTACGGGAAAGTAGCACTTCCCGCACTTCCCGCACTTGTTAGGAAAATAACCATTTTCTACTAGCGTGCGGAAAGGTCCACTTTTCCGCACTCATTTTAGTGTTGAAAGTAGCTTTGTTAACTTTTTGGAGAGTATATTGACATTTGAATATTTAAAATATATATTTGTATGGTTGTAGTTTACCAAATGACAGAAAAATTAAGAAAATTAGTGCTGACAAAGCAGTGAAAAACCGAAATCTGACTTAATTGTAAAACATTTCAGCCTCTGCAATTACAGTGTAAACTCTTTATAACGTTATCCTTTATAACGATAGACTCCCTATAACGTTGAAGTGAGCCCAACTTGGTTGGTTTGCGGTAAAACCCACATATTGAAACACTCTTTATAGCGATACGCCATTCTCTATTACGAAGAAATGTGTTCATATTTTTACAGTAAATATTTATTATCGGTTATCAGGTAACAAAAGGTAACAAAAGACTGAAGCTAGCTTCAAGTTTTAAGGTCTAGCTTTTGTAATCCTTAATTGCCTTGAACACGCGCAGTATGACGCATTGTTTTCTCGGAAGTGATGGTCTTCGACCAAGCATACTGGGTACCTATCGTAATATCAATCGTAAACCTACTTCGAAACTGTTTACATATTAAAAATTCTTGTTAATTTGGTTGTTTTTTTTGTTCACTCCATATAACGATAACTCTCTATAACGACAAAAAATACTCAGTCCCTTGAGTTTCGTTATAAAGAGTTTACACTGTAATTTGCAGAATGATACAAATTAAAATTCAATATTAATATCAATTATAATAAATTTTTTGATATGTATTTAATAATAACTAACTTTTGGGTTTTTATCAGCATACTAGTAGAAAAAATAATGTGCCTAATACATGCGTAGAGTGACTTTCTCGCACTGGTTAGGTAAACTACAATTTTGTCATCTCACAGCTAAAAATTTCAAAAAATAGAACTCCGTAAGTCTCATGTATGCTCGGCCTTAGATTAGATTAGATTACAAGGGGCCCGAATTTCTTAAACTTCTGTTTATACTTTTTTTTTCTTCTTTTATTTGTGGTGTCTGTTTTTGTTCTTTATTCTTGATTTCCTTGTGTCTGTTTTGAGTAGCCTCTGCTTTTTGATTTTGTACTACATTTTAAAAAGTTGATCCTTAACAATAAATTATTAAGCAAGAAAGGACTTTAATTGCAATTACTATTATTTTAACTAATCTTGGTAAATACCAAATATGTTGATGGCTTAACTGAAATATTGCAAAAGATAATCTGAGATCGATTGGATTGATATAAGAGAATATTTAATTCATTACCGTTAGACGATTATTACGAAACTCACATCAATTAGTTTCAAGAAGTTTCAAAGTAACTAAATTTGCATCAACTTCCGAGAACTATAAGTAAAATTATGGCAAAGTGAAGTAAGAAAAGGAAATTCTATCGCGCCTTGCATTACCGGCTTTTGTAATCAACAAAATACACACAAATTAGATGCGCTCCATGAATTTCTCCTAATTAGGATGAGTTCACCATGTTGAGGTTTACAGATAATTTCTTTGTAATAGGTATGTCGAAAGACTGAAAACCCGCAACCTATAAACATGAGAGCGTGTAAAGTACGGCAATTTACTCAATCTACTTTGTATGGTTAAATATACCACAAGACAGAAACGCGGCTGTTTGGAGATAATTGAGAAAACTGTCGCCGAAATTATTTTATTATGAAGGTTCATTATTACAAGACCATTAGGGTGACATCTTTCGGTTCTAATGAATGCAATTTCATTAAAATACTTATCTATGCACTGAGGACGAAAAACTGTCTACACCGAGAAATACACCAATATTAGAACTAGTTTTAAATCAAATAATACATTGAGATCAATACTAACAAAAACGAAACCAAAGAATGAAGAACAATCTTCAAAAAACTGCATATATCAAATATCATGTGAATGCGACAAATTTTATTTAGGTGAAACATCTAGACCATTGAAAGTACGAATAAACGAACACAAAAAATATATCAAAGATAGGGAATTCGTTAAGTCAGCTATTTGCAAACATGCTTGGGAAGAGGGTCATCAAATTCAATGGGATTCATCAAAAATAATATTAAAAGAACCCAATAATAAAAGACGGAAAATCAAAGAAAGTGCTTTAATACAACTAAATGCAGATAAATGTGTAGCTAGTATTTCAGCCGAATGTAGTCAAATTTGGTTACCAATGTTAGAAAGAGAAATTTCCAATAATCAATTACCTGCGTTATCAGGATAGCATCATAAGTTTTTATCCAGGTTTTCTTATGATTTATAATTTGAATAGTTGTTAATCGTTACACATTTCAATACACAAAATCACAAAACTGAGTATACATATTTCAAAAACTTAAATATTCATACACAAAAAAACTATCCAGAAACGCGTTTTATTAACAACATTTCCAATATAAGCGGAAAAAACGCGCTATCCCAATAAAAACCGTTCCTGGAACGTGCACATCACTGGATCCATTTCTAGTAGACTATCATATCGTTGGAATGTCATAAAATGAAATATTTCATTTCACATTTTGCCACAGATATGATCTACTATGAATGGACCTTAATAAGAATTTGATAACAAAATTTTGCAGTCTTAAACTTCAAAATAATTTTTGATTGTCTAGTTGTCAAATTTTTTCTGTTGTGTCAGTTAGGGATAAAAATTAATTTCTACTCATTTTTTCTTGACAACGGTAGCTGGAACGCTACCGAAACGTTGAAATAAAGAATTTAAAAATATTGTGGTTTAATTTCCCAAGAAATTAAAAAAGAATGAATTTTATGATCTTGTTGTGGTTTTCTTGATCGAGATTTGAGCACGATACACTTACTCACGGTTGGGTAGAGCGGGGCTAGTTGGGCACTTTTTCATTTGAGCGGTTATAGCTCCTCAACGATAAGTATTAATGGCTTGTTATGCATACTGAAGGATCACGAATTTATCTGTTTGCAAAAGTGTCCATAGTAATTTATTTCTTAGGAGTCAAATTTGAGAGCTACAGCTGATTAAATGCAGAAAGTCAAGTATGCTCAACGTACCCCATGGGTGAGGTAAGTTGAGCAAGGTTATGGGGCAAATTGAGCACTTGAATGTCTAACCAAATGATGGGTTAAATGTTAACTAGACATGAAATAAAATTTCTGTTTGATACTCAACTTTTTATTTATAGTCTCTTAGTGACAAAACAATCAAATTAAAAGTAATTTTATTTGAATAATAAACCGAAAATAGATTCAACAAAACATCAATGTATCTTAAGCATCTGGGCATTAAATGATGTTGCCCTACCAAGGCTAGTGGGTTTGCAGCATCATTTAAGTTTTGAGTAAAGTAACATTTCGTAGTCTTTCTTTTGTAAGTCCGCATCCTAAAAAGAATAAAAAGAATATATATAACTTTAGTTCTAAGTCGTGGGGTTAGTTAAGCTCAACTAACCCCAATCCGAAATTTCAAAACAAAAGTGAGGTTGTCAAAAACCTGTTAGAATTATACCCTAAATATTTATACATATCAAAAGTACTGTGAATGTATGGAAGTTTAACACTCACCTGATTAAAATCGGATAACGTATAACTATTACAGACGAAATATTCCGCTTTATAATTATTTCACTTTTTGGTTACAAAAAAAACAGTGCGCGTTTGTACTTCACTAGATCGAGTAGTCGCCACTGGCAGTCTCGTGATAAGTTCGCATCCCGCGACCCCTTCTTTTCGCTATTTGATGCCTTCTCGTGCCGTGTATAGTTTTCGAGATATTTCGATTGCCCAACTTGCCCCTATGCTCAACTAGCCCCGCCCTACCCTATGCTGATTTCTACTCCAAATTTCGTCCAAGCCGCGCAGTTACGTCACGCGGAAACCAGAAATTTACACCCACCTCTCACCAGTCTTTCGATTCATTGTGTTTTCATGCAATACAAGGTGTTGTTAGCTTTAATTCCAATTTTACTTGAGTTAATTCGTTTATTTGGAATTTTATTACCCACTAATTTACTGTTATTAGTGATATTTAATACTGTTTTATGATATAAGGATATTTTTGTTTTGTAACGATTAAGGGAAATTAATAGGAAAATCAGTTTTTAAAACTGTCTGAAAAAACTGGACAAGAATACGTCAAAATTAACAAATTTCAATAAATGGTTCTAAATATAAGCTTTTTCTACTCCTATACTATGAATTTTTATTTAAATGCCAATTTTCAGTTTCATAATGATACTCATTATAAGACTGGTATTCATTATGAAACTGAAAAATTGACCAATAGGAATCTAGATTTTTAAATAACCAAGTAGGCAGACCCAATATTTTCTATAGAATGTCGAGAAAAGACCAAAATAAATCTAGAGCACCAGACAAAAACTTATTAATTTTTTTATTAATTATTTATTATTAATAATTATTTTTATTAATTTATTACTAATTTTGTATAACAGTCTGGATATGCAACTGAATCTTTGATTGGTTTTCAACAAGAATGAAACACACGTTATATGTCTTACAAACCAAAATTATTCGTTGTATTGATTCTCAAACACTCAAACATCCCAAATCCACATGTTTTTAAATTCATTATTAGAATTGTGGATTTGTGTTTTTGTTTGTTTAGTCACATTTTTATCCATCTTATTTATGTTATTGTTCACTAGTTTCAGTTGTTTTCAGTATATTTTCAAACAGTGACCAAAGACATATCTTTCTGAACAATAATTTTATCAAGTTTTTGTTCCAGTTGTTTTATTTTGAGAGTTTATTATTTATTAGAATTGTGGAATTTTGTTTTTGCTTGTTTCGCCATATTTTGTTCAATCTTATTTATAGTATTGTTCACTGGTTTCAGTTGTTTCAAATAAAGAAAATATATATTTATATATAATTCATTTCTATGGATTTTATTACTTTGGTTACAAATTTCCATTAACTCCCTAGATCCGCCAGTAATTAAAAGACTAAAATCTGTATCATAAATTTTCATTATGATACAGATTTTTAAGCCAATAGGAATGCGACATTCGCACAATGTTTAATGGCCATGGATACCTGGTTGACATTTCTGAAATTAATTATATTAGGTCTGTTCCCTGCAATAAAAGTGTAGCACTGAGCTATACTATTTTATTTATTTTAATTATGTTTTAATGCTTCTTGCAGTATACGAATGCAATATACATAGATAGTCCCAAATTTAGCAATTTGACACGCATTTTTTTCACAGATAGAACTGAATTTTTCAAAATTATATAGCTCAGTGCTCCACTTTTATTGCAGGCGAACAGACCTATTAAGTGACAATTTTACAGCTGTCAAATAATTCATTGTTCTTGTTTTTTATAATAAATGATAATTATTAATTAAATAATTCTTAGTAATCGGAGTAGAAAAAATATTGTATGCAACTTTCATGTAATGGCCATTTATACACTCGAATATTATATACGAAACTCGCCTGCAACTCGTTTCGTATCCTACAACATGCTCGTGTCTTAGGTAATGGCTATCATCACATGATCGTTGCATAAAATACTATTAATGTGGTCCCGTAAGGTGGTTCGTGACCCGGCTTGTGCATTTTTTTATATTTTTTTTCAAATCAAATTTATTTTTCGTGGAAAAAATAGTGTATGCAAGTTTCATGTAATGGTTATTAATACACTCGCATTAACCATACGAAACTCGCCTTTGGCTCGTTTCGTATCCCAGTGACACCTTTGTTAAGGAGTCTTGTATAATAAATAAAATATAATGGTAATATGAAATATAAAATATTTATAATATAATGGTGTGTTTTAATTTTGCCCACCCATAAATATTTATGTTTCAAATCTTTTTAAAATGTAAAAAATATATATTACCTACATATTTCTACACGTTTTGTACATAGTTAATTCTCAGCATCATTGTACTTACCGAAAAAAAGATAACTAAGATACTGATAATACAGTAATATTTAATATTATATCTGAAAAACCATGTCGCATTTAAATAATCATTCAAAAAGTGGAAATACGCATGTAAATTAAACACAAACAGAGTATTTCCCATATATTTAGTCATATAAATAGTCATTTTTGTGCAACATAATTTTGTACCTATACCCAGGAGATTGTCTTTAACATATTTGCTGCCTGAAATTACCTATCCAGATACAATTATTTGAATAAAAATGCCATTAGTTTAAAATTCGCGCTCAACCAAAAATGACTGATGACATAACGAGTACGTTCATAACACTGAATACACCAAACAAACAAGAAACGAAAGCCGGCGTAAATCGTTTGATGTTTTGGGGGCAAAATTTCGTGACCTTCAAACTGACTTTGACCGATAACGGATCATGTTACACTGAGAAAATTGTTAAAAAAATGTAAATTGAATGTTAACTACACGCAAAAAAGTGAAGCAGAAGAATCTCAAATAATAATTGTTTATTTTTATGACTTGTTTCGACAAAGTTTTAATTGTTCAACTCAATTTATGAATTTTTAAAGTTAATTCAACAGCTTAACAAATATTGTGAAAAATATATAATTATAAGTCTTAGCTTCTGTTTTTGAAGTACAATCCATTATTAAAAATAATGAGCTATTGTTTAACCAAATGATATTATTTTCTATATTGTTATCGAAACTATATGTGTAAGTATGTATTTATGTAGCACTTTATGTGGGATAGGGTAAGTCTAAAAACCAATACAATAATGGATTATATATTTATAATATCAGTTTACAATAGAAAGAATTTCAGTAAATGATATAAAATTACGATAAGTATGGTGCTTGAATATAAAATTTTTATTATTTATATATTTAAAAGTTACACGTCACCATATTCTGAATTAAATTTTACACCCAGAGAAAATGGACTGATATCTGTGACAACGAAGTTATAAAAAAAGGTGGAACGTGTCGCGGGACACACGGAAGGAACTTTAGTTCCTTTTAAGCAAAAATTATGTAATAGGTACATCTGACGTTATAGATAAACAATTTGCATACTCATCGGTGGTGGAGTAGTAAGCAAGCCAGACTCTCACGCAGTAGACCCGGGTTCGATTCCCCGTGAAGAAGTTTGTTTTATTGTTAATTTTATTTTTAAATAATTATTCTGCTTGATATTAATAACGACAACAGGTAGACGTTTGAAATATTTAGCAGAATATTCATTATTATAGATAATGGTACGGTACACTTCATGAGGGAGTCCGACTGGCAACATCTACTTAAAACAGCATCGTATATTTAAAAAGGGAAACCGTAGCATTATACAAATTGGACATTCAAGAATTGTACGTTTACCACACAAAAATTAGTGGGAACACAAAATTGAATTGTTAAATTTTCAATTTGAAGTTATATTACAGTTTATAGAAATTTATATCTTCTAGATTTTTTCTTAAGTGGGTCGTAGAAAAAATATGCTGTTCGACTCGTGTGGATTCTCCATATCGCACTTGGACGATTGAGCACTCCGCCTACGGCGTCGTGCTCAATCTTCGTCCTCGTGCGATTTGGCCATCATATCCACACTAGTTGCACAAACTACTATTTCTATCAAAATATGCCCTTTTACATTTAAAAACAACCTGCCAAATGTCGAATCAATTTATCCATCCATTTTAAAGTTATCGAATTAAAACATTAAAGTTTTCCAAATTTCAACTCCCTGTATTTCGAAAAGTAAATGTGCTAGACCCCTTAATCGCGCAAAAAAAATTATGGAAATAATAGTAAAAATTTATCCGAACAAATTCAAGTAGATCACCAGCACTGCGAATACCAGCTTTGCATAGAATTTCAATATAGCATCGGTGATTCAGTGGTAGAATGCTCGCATTCCACGCGGGCGACCCGGGTTCGAATCCCGGCCGGAGCATATGAATCGCTGCTTCGTAAACGAGAGAGAGACTAAGGAGGCACAAGCACGCAAGCAAGGCACATAACGAAGCAACGTAACATAACGTGGCGTAACGTAACGCGTAACGGTCAGATCTTTTGCGTCGCGACCCCTGGTCGCTCAAACTTAACCTGACGTAAAGAACTCAAGTTCCAAAAGAAGCGACAGTAAACTTTTATCCATAGATATCGAAGTTTTGTTGGGTTTTTCAATTATTATCATCTATCACTTGAATGACAGCCACGAATTGCACCAGTTTTTGGCGCCATAACTAATAAATGTAATTCTGTTAACAAATTTTATCGTTCAAAACACACAAAAATAATATGTAAATAATCAAAAAACTCACAACAAAGAAAACTCTTTGGTAAACAATAAAATCACATGTCATTGACAGATTACGGGCTTAAAATGGCGACTGTCAGACATGCGCACTCAGAAAATGAATCGTAAAATAGCACAAGCTTCGCTTCTTCTTGGGATGAGGGTGAACGACGACGGGGTGAACGTTTTCGTGGTGCGTTTGTGAATTATTTTTAATTTTTGTTTTAAATTTGGCTAGTTGTGGAAAAAATTGTATATACGCCATGGTGGTGAGGACATTTATAAACCTCGCACCTTATTCAGTTCACATGGAAATTGATAATGCGTTTTTAATATATACACATCACTTCTTGTAAACATTTCTCCTAAATATATTTTGACACGGAAACATTTAAGCATTTTTAATGAACCAAAATACTTTATTTACTTTTAATGGAATTAACCCGTGAAAGTAGAAAATCCCAAATTCAAAACGTTATTACTACATATTTTAATTGAGGAAGTAGTTATGGAATAAATTATTATTGAAATAGTATCTGTGAATATATCGTTGTGTTATAATTATATTATTAATGTAATTATCATACCTATTTCAAAGAGATTGTCGATTATTTGATAGGAATAGCATGCAAATGTGTTTTTGTTACTGCAATTTGAATATTGGTCAAAATGAATGAAATTTTGTTCGAGATGGAGAACAAAGGAAAACCCCAAATAAAGTCAATTTTGATCTCTTAAAGTATAAAAGAAAATTGTCACTTACCTCAGGGTCCGTCAAAGAAATAAGGGTATAAAAAATAAGTAAATTGGTGACAAAATATTCAATCACAGAAGCTGCAGATAAGAATATAATGGGTACGTCTTTATAATATATTTTTGATTATAAAGGGTGAATGTAAGACCAATAGAAATACTTTTTAATACAGATTTTTCTGAATTTTTTCCTGACAAATCGAATAGAACGTCTCAAGTAGGCGCCTTTGGCTCTAAAATGAATAAAACTAAGAAAATTAAAAATAGTTAATATTTTCGTTAAAAAGGGCGTTATAGTAAGCTATAAAGTTCCAAAAAAATTTAGAAACATCCGTTTTTGTTGGGAAATTTTTTCGAGAGTAAAACTAAAAACAAGATAGTGAGAAAATATTGAACAGCGGCTGAGACAGAGGCCAAAAAGTGGAAGAGTGCCAAAAACAAGATTTTTTGCGTTTGCAATGCCCCTAATACATCGTAGGAGCTGAAAATGTAGGAGACGCTGCAAACTAGTTAAAACAAGACCCCAGAGTCAGTTTCCAAAAATGGCTAGGTTCCAAATCAACATTGTTATAGTCTGTTTCTTATTGTCTGACAGCACGCGAAAAGGTCACAGATGCTAGTCAGGTAGTAAACCATAAGCGTCACCGTTCATCTAAGGAATTTATTTACTATTTAATTTTATACCCGATCTGATATATAAAGGTAATATGAATCTAAATTCGGTTAGTTAAAACAACTTGATAATTTCCAAGATACATTACCATAGGGTCCTACTAGGGATTGTCCTAATGACTACTTAGAAATTTTGCAGGTATATACGGTGAAACTTCGTCTCGCCCAAATTTGTATAATTTGTTTTGCTCAGAGTCGCTTACGTTCCATAAGTGTTAACTGTGTTGTGAAAAATGTCCTCAAGTTTCACCCCAGTAAAGTGTAAGAGCGTGCTTAGCTTACAAACGAAGACTGTAGTGTTAAATGTGCATGATGCTGTTGTACATCAAATGCCAGCTGCCACTGTTAGAAATATAGTTTCGACATGTTCCAATATGGCAGGAGTTAGTGAATCTACTATTTACAGGCTTCTAAGGGAGAGGGAAAATGGAAATATATCTCCACCTAAAAAGTCAACTGGAAGAAAACCACTTGACCTTGATGAACATATGCAAAATACAATAAGATGAAAAGTACACAAATTATATTTTAAAAAAGAGATCCCAACCCTCGACATAATTCTAAGAATGGTAAAGGAGGACGAGAATTTGCCTGACATAGGGCGAAAAACTTTGTGGAAAATATTACACAAATTAAATTTTACTTGGGAGAAGCAAAGTCGCAAATCAGTGCTAATCGACAAAGAGCAAATAATATGTTGGAGACGAGATATCCGAAAATACAGACAGGATGAGGGAAGACAAATCTATTATCTAGATGAGACATGGCTCAATGAAGGACATTCAGTGAAAAAAATATGGCAGGACAAAAGTATTAAAACCATTCGTCAAGTTTTATAGAAGGTTTATCTACTGGACTGAAAACTCCTATCGGTAAAGGTCGCCGACTAATAATAACGCATATTGGATGTTATCAAGGGTTCGTTGAAGGTGGTTTACTGGAGTTTCAGTCAACATCAAACAAAGACGTTAAAGACATGAAGTAATAACTGCAGATGTTTTTGAAGAGTATTTTACACAAATGGTCGAATTAATTCCAAATAATGCTGTAATCGTTATGGACAATGCCACTTATCATTCGCGATTAACAGAAAATCTTCTATCTACCTCTTGGAGAAAAGCTGATATTAGAAACTGGTTAATCGTAAAAGATATACCATTTGAAGATGATATGTTGAAAAAAGAACTTTTAAAGGTTGCTTCAGATCACAAGCTACAATTCAAAAAGTTTTTTATTGATGAAATAGCCAAGAATCTTGTGATAACAGTGCTTCGTTTGCCGCCATACCATTGTGAATTAAATGCGATAGAGTTAATATGGGCCCAAATGAAAGGTTATGTAGCTAGACATAATAAAACATTTAAAATGAAAGATGTTCGTGAACTAATGAAGTACTCATTGACAACAATAACTGAAGAGAACTGGAGAGATGCTGTGAATCATGTAATTAAAGAGGAAGAGAAAATGTGGGTTCTAGATAACCTCATAGAACAAACTATAGAACCAATAGTGACCTCTCTCGACGAGTCTTCGGATGATTCTTGTATGGCCAGCGAAGAGGATGATACTATAGATTGAATTTTATATTTCCTATAAATGGTATGTTTACTTTACTTGACATACATTAATTCATTGTCGATAAATTTGAATTATGAAAATTAAACTATATTTTCTTTAATTAATTTAATTTAATAAAAATGAAAATGTAACTTGTTAATAGGCCTGAACGAATTAATTTTATTTCAACTGTAATGTCGACCGAATCTAATTAAATAAGCAGAATAAACTAATATCGTAATCACCGCCACTGCCGCAATATTTATCGTTTATCTGGCATTGTTCATTTTTATTACCATATTGTATTTGGAGCTGAAACAGGGATGTATAGATAACCAATACAGGCACCTACTTGTTTTGCATTAGAATTTTAGTATTTACTTGTAAAATTCTTAGGATCACTCTGTAAAAGATAAATTTCTATTTGATTATTTAATGAGGCTACTGTGCTGTCAGACATTAAGAAATAAACTATAATCGCATATGGCCTTTAATAGGATCTTTAGGTTATAATAATTGTCTTCATTGGTTCATGGTTGCTGATTAGATCAAGCTTTATTATGATCGAAGGGAGATGAAATATTGTATTTGTTCTTTTATCTTTTTCTATTGTTTACCTGTAAAATGTATGAAACTAAATGTTATTCAATATGGACACGTCGTAAATTAATATAAATTGAAACATAAGCGATATAAGTACTGAGGTTTGTAGTGGTACTTTATCAAAAAATCAAAAAAAGTATTGGCATGCTAGTTGTTTTATTCACCTTGGTAATCATTGCATATTTTAAATAAATGTATAGTTTGAAAAGCTCCTGTGACTATAGTTTGTATGAAAATTATCGAAATAATAATTAATTTACATATCATGTGCATAAATTACTCTATCTAATCGTACTCCACGTAAACGAATAACTCACGTCAGAAACTTGTCATTAATTCTTGATATTTTTTTTATTTAAATGAAAAGTATTTTCCACAAAACGTTTCCTTTAGATTCCTTGAATATATTATACATAATTTATGAAATAGCGGTTTGTAACACTGTGAATTTCATAGTGCAATAATTGCATCGGTCAAAAAGTACCAAATAAAGCTAGGGTCACACTAGGCCAATTGCCAGCCGCGATTAGAAGAAGCAGCTTGGTGCGATCATACAAATTTCTGCGAATATTTCTAGCGATTGGCAAGGCTGGTAGCAGGCAGCTATTGTATAATATGTGCATTGCAGGAGGAGAAGTATCTGGGAGTCTTAATATTTCGAAAAAAATACATTTTTCTACGACCGTGCGCTTTAACCCATTTTCCCGCACGCATTTTAGTTTTGGAAGTGTCACTTTCCCGCACTAGTGTGGGAAAGTAAAATTATGCAAATTTTGACCTTATTAGATAGGTTTTTACTTCGGAAGTTATAACTATAGTTCATTAAATAAAATCTACATCTTTTCTAGCTTTTTGTAGCATTTTTAATTTTTTGAAAATATATAATAATGAAGATTTTTTGATATAATCCTGTACATTCTTCAAAGTAGTGTCAAAAAACAACTATCAAACCACCTGGGTTTGACATAGGAAAAATATATCAAATAAAATTCTTCCATCTACAAATGACTTAAAACCGTTGCCGACACCTTCATCGTCATCTTTATGTGTCCTGCAACCGATGCCATCCTCATCGACGTCATCTACTTACCAGTTAACAGTTAACTCCAATGGACTGGCGATTTCAAGTAAGTCACAGAACGCAACAAATTGTGTTTCTAATATTAATATTTATAATAATAGTAGTTTTTGGTTAAAGTTTTGTAAATGTATGTTGAAATAAAATAACTTTTGAAAAATGGGTTGGTATACTTTTTGGCATATACGGTCGTAGAAAAAATAATGTTCCTAACTCATGCATAAAGTGTCTTTCCCGCCCTTGGCCGCTTGCGCTTCGCGTCGTTCGGGTCAACTGCAGTCGCGTGCGGGAAAGTTTCATTTTCCGCACTTGTTAGGAAATAGTTATTTATTTAACTAGAAGAGTCTTTTTATAATAATCTAAAATAACATCATAGTTTCATAAAAATATTCAATTCCTAAATATAAAATACAATTGCTTACTCTAGGTATAGTCGGAAGATCTCAATTTAAATTTTAAATGTCAGATTCAATTCACAAAGAAATGTCAGTCACTCACCGCCAACTTATACCTATTTACCGTATTATTTCCAGTACTCAATAATTATTTAACAATAATTATTAGGTTACTTTACCGAATTCTATTGGTTTCTATCTCCAATTTATGAAAAAAACTTAGATTTAATATCTGTTTATTATACCTATATTTTTATAAGACTAGATATCTATAACTACATACATATTGGAATTTTTTCTTTACGCACTAGTGCGTAAAGTAAAACTCTTTACGCACTAGTGCGTAAAATAAAGTTTTACGCACTCGAAAATGTGTCTAAAGTACGTACTTTACACACGGTAGTAGAAAAATAACTATTAAAGAATTAAAGTATAGCATGTTCTATACAAAGTGACATTTTTGAATTTAACGTGAAATTCGAAAATTTTATAACATTCAAGAAGTTAAATTTGAATTAACAAACTGCTGTTCATCATGTGGTGGAGACAAGAATTAACGAGATAGTTATCTATGTATTAAGAGCGAAAAGTGATACATTATTACTTGAAAGCAATAATGTTACGTTTTTGCTAGTAAACATACCACATTTTTTCTGCAATCATTTATAAATTGTAACTATTAAAAACAAATATAAAGTAGAATTCATAAAAACTTTTAAAATCAGAGAGTTTAAATAATATGTCAACTCAAACATATTTCAAACTTTTACATCTGTCACTGTCAATACAATTGTGTTTGTAGTATCGGTTGTTATGTTTTGCCATTTTTTACGCTCCTCGAGCGTAAAGTAACTCTCCTCAAGAAACGTCATCTTTTCGTTGTCAATGGCAAGCGAAAAAGCCTACTTTTCAATGTGATTGTGGAAAAAATAAATTATGAAAATCTCATCTAATAATTCCGTGACTGCTAGACGTACATAAATAAAAATACTAGAAGAGCGTTCAGTAGAATCTAAAATTATGTAACCGTTTATCAACACGCAAGATGATCTTTTATAAATAAGTGTTTCAATTTTAATACAATTCCCATTAATTAACATAGTTTAAAACATATATACAAGGTGATTTTATACGTATTACGTATTAGTTTCATAATCATATTATGTACAATGTAAATTTCTCTTCAAATTATTTGAATCTGACTTTTTGTTTAGAAGTTACGATGGGTATGAAAATGCTAAAAGTAAGAAAATCGCTATATGGTGTGAGTGAACAGCCCTACGCGTCTAACAATAAGTAGCTATATTTTGGCTTAGATGACCCGACCTTTAAATTATACTTCAAAGAAAAACGATGGTATAATCTAAAACATATAACCAGCCAATTACTAATTAGAAGGAGACACGCCATTTACAGAAGGGTTTCGGCTTAGTTGCGCCATCACTCTAAACCAAACTGAAGAAACTTACAGCAATGCAAGTCGTACGGCTTGGTAAAATAATTACAGTTGTCAATAGATTAGTTCAATATTTCAAATAATTTACAAAAAGACATCTAGTCAATACCCTTTCAACACAAACCCCTTTATTGATGTCTCAGAAGGTATTTCTCAAGTAGATATGATTTAGCTGTATCTCGGAATAAAGAAAACTCAGGTTGACACTTTAAAACCAAAAAAAATCAAATCAGGAACGTTTTTATTTTCATAGATACCTACTGAAATTTCATTGCGAGAATTCTTGACAATTTTGGAGGGATGAAGCTGTTTGTTATCGATTTTATTATACTGTAATGCAGTTTATTTATCCTAACGAGGTAAATATCTGAAGCTTTCGTTTTAAAGTTGTATCTGTGTTTGTCTGGAACACTAAAAGTGTAGTTGCAGATCTGTACTTAGGATAGAAAATCAGTTAATTTGTTAGTGTTCATTTATTTATTGTCGAGATATCGTTTTTCATCCTCTCCCAGTGAAGATACTGTCAAAATTTATATGTTTATCATCAAATGTTAATTTTACAAAATAGTTTGAGTTGTTGAAAAAATCCTGTGTAATTCGAGCGCAAAGTGAAATTTCCGATCTCGAGAGATACCTAGTCACCCTTTACTAGCCTTCGTGAATCAAACTTCTCGTTTAGGCCAAGCAACGGAGTTTTAAATATTTGTTTAAATAAAGACAATTTTCACAATAGTTTTTTATAAACTATTTTATTATTCTGGAATATGACAGTACAGATTTTTATACAATACTTCAAACATGACAAATACATATATAAAAAGTAGATTGTAGATAATTAAAATACGAACAAAATGAGGTGTCGAGCAAGTCAATCGATTAATTAGGAACCGAGAAAATCAGGAAAAACCAGAAAGTCATTTTTTTGAAAATTCATATCTTTGTCATTTTTCATTTGCATGAGCTGAAACTTGGTACAAAAGAAGTCCTTCGAATGCCCTTTATATGCACGAAGAGCAGACGCCAAGCGACGGTTACTTTGATCGCAATTGCAATTGGTCTGGATGCGTGGTCGATTGTCCGCTTTTAAATTACAAAACGGTTTTGAAAAGTATAGACGTAGAGCAACAAAACTTATATTTTCGATTTCTATTAAAATAATGTGAAGTCAGCAAAAAACGCCCGAGAAACCGCCAGAAATGACCGAGCGCCGCAAAGTACCGAAGTAGAGGGTAGCGAGGATTAAGTAGAGGCATATATACAGTGTTATTCAAAAGTCCCCTCCCCCCCCTCGTATCTTTTGAACGGCTACACTTACATTAATAGAATTTGGTGGGTGAAAATAAAATACCAAAATTATTGAAAATATATTTTTTAATTTAATTAATCAAATATCAACAATGGATTCTTATAGCAAGTGTTAGAAATGTGCTCCGTCTACTTCCTGACATCAGTAATACATCCTATTAGTAAACTCTTCCTCTGCATTCTTCAATAATTCTTTCCATCAAAACGCCAATGCTATCTGGTGCCGTAGTATAAACGTTGGATTTAAAGTACCCCCATAGAAAAAACATCTGATGGTGTCAGATCTGGTGACCGAGGTGGCCATTCTATAGGACCTCGCCGGCCGATCCATCTACCTCGATATTCTTCATCCAGGTAACGTCTTACTGCAGGAGCACCATCTTGTTGAAATGTTATTTCCAGATGGCCGAATTCATTTGGATTATCTTCCAGAATTTCAAGAATTAACGGCTCAATTGCATTTTGTAACATCTCCAGATACACTTCACCGCTTAAATTTGAATATAGGAAGACAGGACCAACTATGTAGTTTCCCAAAATACCTGTCCAAACATTGACTTTTTCTGGAAATTGGGTATGTTGTTCACGAAAGGTGTGAGGATTTGTGTCACTCCAATACCTTACATTTTGTGTATTCACATTTCCATTGAGGCAAAAAGTACTTTCGTCACTAAAACAAATTGTTTTTGTGTAATGTGGGTTTTGACTAATTTTATATGTCATACATTCACATCATTCGAGTCTTCTGTCGGGGTCGTCTTCCGAAAGGTGGTGCACCATTTTCAACTTGTATGGATGAAATTAATTTTTAGCCAACACTCCCTGTACTGTACTTTTACTTACTTCACAGATAGACGCAACTTTAGTTGAAGAGGAAGTAGGGTTTACTACCATTTCAGCAACTATATCAATTTTTTTATCATCATTAAAAGTTGGTCGACCAGATCGTTTGGCATCTTGAACACTACCTGTTGCTTCAAACTTGTGAAGAAGCTCCCTCAAATAAGTTCTCGAGATAGGGCGATCTGATGGTTATCTCTCATTAAATAAACGTTCCGCTTCATGGAGATTCTTTCTAGATTCACCAATTATTAAGATAGCTGCTACTTTGTCGGCTTGAGTACGTACCATTTTGCTAATGTAAACTCTTAAACGTCTCGTTAAACAATAATAAAATTAAATATTTAAGCTATTTAGAAAAACTTTGCAAAGCAACAAATATTATTAAATTAAAAATTTAAATTTTTTTGACAACTAACCAGAGGCGGACTGAAAAATCTT
>CAJUYI010001547.1:35644-51406 GCA_910591695.1 Galerucella pusilla
GTTATCCAAATTAAGTTTTTGGGTTTTTTGTCCTATAATGTCTTTAATGGTTAACCACATTTTCTTAGTATCTTTTTTTGCATTGTCAATTTTTTCCTGGTAGTGAATCTTTTTTTGCTCCCGAATCGTTTTTGTAACTTTGTTTCTTTTAATTTTAAAATCTTCCCAGTCAATTGGCGACTTGGTATATTTAAATTTTTTATAAGCTTGATTACGCAATTTCTGCAATTTATCAAGAGGATTTCAAAAATATGCAAATATACAGGGTGTTTCATTAAAAAAAAACATCACCGACTATGGCATACTTGCGTGAATCACCCTGTACATTTACATTTATGTTTACATAACGCACAACTCAATTCAAAAGTTGACATGTCTCGGCATTTTTTATAATTTTCTAAAATAATGACATAAAGAATTTTATTCCATAAGTGGTTTCACACTGTATGTAACGATAGGTAAATTTGCTTTTAATACATGGTAAATATGGCAAAGTTGTTACAAGAACATATGCTTTATTTGCAGTAAAATATCCAGATAGACTTCGATCGAAACGAATACTTAACAATTTGAAGCTATTCGGTACATTTTAAGCAAAAGTTAATCGAATTAAACCATTTGTGACAACAATAAGATATGCTATAAAACACTAAAATATAGTTGAGACTTGTAATAACAGCTTGCGGAAAGCAATTTGGTAATAAGCGACCTGAATAAAGCTTAATCTTGATAGATTCACAGCAATAGAAATGTTAATTGTTAATTGTTAATTTAATCGAATGACAAATTATAGACAATTTTATTATGTTAGTAACAATTACTTATGCTAGAAATTAATAGAACCAAACGGACAAAGGAAATATACAATCATGTACCACCGATTACTGGCGAAAGTTCCAGCAGCGAAGTAGATTCGAAAACATAAGTGAGGTTTTTAAACTCGACATAATTCAGCAGGTATTTTTTAAATTACTTACTCTCTTTTTATCTTATTACATTTTTTGTTTGTATACCTAGTATTGATTTAAGTTGAATTTGTTACTAATCAATACTTATCAATTGTTATCAAAATTATTAAATATAAAAATTAAACTATTTTATAGACAACCCAAATTATTTACGAAGGTTGTGTATTATTTCAACTACAAAGAAACCCCACGTTTCAAATGACATTTGACTTTCACTATACATTGCACACCAACATCTGCATTGCAGCGTAATCCACCTTTTGTTTTAAAGATTTAGGCCAGTCTTTGAAAATGGGTAAAAGTCTGTATTTTTATTTTGTTGTACATACCCACATCAAAGTTATTACGTTTATGGGTTTAAATCCTAGATATCTCAACAACTGTTGGCAGACCTGGTAGACTAATTATGTAAATTCGAGTGAGTTATAAATTTTTCACGATGCTGATGAATGAATTTTGCCACTTCAAAGATATACATACAAAGTAGGGTTAGAATTTTGTACTTTGAAAATAAGGGATCACAGTGTACATCTATCTCACTTTGCTTCTTCAATGATTCGCAAAGCAGATTTCATGCATTTTTTATGTACCTATATAATAAAAAAAAAAAGAATCGGACTATGTCCATGTGTTCAAATTATCGAAATTGTGGGTATTTAAAAAAATACACATAGATTCAAAAGTTTTGCATCACCTTCTTCGGATCTGAAGGAATTTTTTTGCGCTAACAATTTTTTGTTGGCTTGTTTATCAATGTTTACCATTTCAATATGTTCCATATTTTTGCAATATACAGATGTTTACAGTTTTTTTTGTAAGATAACATTTTTAGTGCGATCATTTTAACATTCAAGGCATTTGATTTTTACGATTTTAAGTGCAAACATGAATCGTCGAGTCATAAGTGAGATGGACCGTACAAGAATAGTGGCTTTAGTTGAAGAAGGTCATTCTCAAAGTGATGTGTCTCGTGAATGGAACCGGTATCTCCAGACCAATTCTGTTCGTGATAGACCTAGAAGCGGTAGAAGGCGTGTTACTAATCAGCGGCAGTATCGCTATATCCACTTAACTATCCGAAGAAACCCGATCATGGCAATACCAGCACTCCAAAGAGATATGAGACATGCGTTGGGAGTTCAAGTATCGATCTCGACATTACGAAGATGAATACTTGCGACAGGTTTGAGGTGTCGCCGACCAATAAGAGTGCCCAGACTACAACCTGAGCACAGAGTTCGCCGACTACAGTGGGCTCAAGAACACGCGGCCTTGCCTGAAGAGTTTTGGAATTCGGTGTTTTTTTCCGACGAGACAAGGATTTGTTTGGTACAAGATAGCCATCGAATACGTGTGTGGCGGGATCCAACGAGAGTTGCTCAGCTTGCCCATGCTCGCCCCGTTCCGTCCTTCAGAGGAGGAAGTGCTATGTTTTGGGCTGGTATCATTTTAAATAATCGCACAGAATTAATTCATGTGGAGGGAACGATCACTGGTGATAGGTATCTCAGAGAGATTCTACATCCTCACGTGAGACTATGGCGCGCAGCTGTTGGCAATTCCTTCGTTTTTATGGACGATAACGCCCGACCTCATCGGACTAGAGCTGTAAATGAGTATCTTGAAACTGAAGGCATCAATCGTTTAAACTGGCCTGCCCTATCTCCTGACATGAATCCCATAGAACATGCTTGGGACATGCTTGCCAGGGTAGTGGCAGCACGCAGAAATCCACCCAGGAGTGTAGAAGAGCTTGTTCATGCGGCCCAAGAAGAATGGCGAAATATTCCTCAACAGAATATCAATAATTTGGTAAACAGCATGGGCAGGCGACTTCAAGCTTGCATAAATTCTAGAGGTGGAAATACTCTTTATTAAAAGTTCTTATGCAGGTTATCACTTAACCTTTTCTTTAAAAAGAATCAATTTGTATTTAATTTATTTAATTTCTAAGAATACTTTTTATGTTTATAGCAAGTTTATTATTGGATAATAAAAATTTTTGACAAATATACACGTTTTTTTTTATTGAAACTAATTATTTGATGAATCTCTGATCCATTTATAATGAACACATTTTTTTTCGGAGGTTTAGGGTGATGCAAAACTTTTGAATCTATGTGTATTAACAAGCCTATCTCCGATTCCTGATTTCTTAAGGTTACCTACCAATTGTAAATTAATTGATGTTCTGTCTTGTCTTTAATCGTTTAACGCATGATTCAACGACCTTCACAGATTTCTAAAATGGTAGGTTGCTCATCTTAAGGCAGAGTCGGATTTTAGTTGATATTTTGTTTTTGGCAACCCATAGATATGTTGTAATAGTTTACGAATGTCAAGAGAGAGTGGAACAATTATTTTTTTGAAAGTTAACTTTAAAGGAATTAAAGTTCAGCTAGATAACATTCACTTATAGCTATTGGTACCAAGTAAATGTCTTTAAAATGCATACTGGGTGTCAATTTTAAAACATACAATGGTCTGTATCTCTTGAACGACAAGAGATATCAAAAAAATTTCAAAATTGTTTCTAGGATAAAGAGGGGAAACCAAAATGACATGGGAGAGAATGCACCCCTATCAACCCCTATGCCGCACCTACTCTGCCTTCCAAAATTTAAATGGAAACCTGCAAGTCCGTAGAAAATGCTTTCCAACGGTCTAAGTTATTATACAGGGTGTAACAATGAAGCAGAAACATTTATTTGACATAAAAAATGAAAAAGTGTTGAATGTAGAACTACAAAAATGTTAATTAATTTAGTAAATGTTAAAAATGGTTGATGCTGTTTGAGTTTTATGAACAGTCGACCTAAGAGGTGACCCCACAGAAAAAAATCAGATGGCGGTATGTCCGGTGACCTAGGTTAACCACTCAATGGGACCTCCTCTCCTTCCAATGCATCTATAAATAAATGTTCTGCTTTATTGCTACGACCAGTATAATTATGACTTAGACCGTTGGAAAGCATTTTCTACGGGCTTTCCAACGACGTATCACAAGTAGGGGGTTGCCATTTAAATTTTTGTGGATCATAGGAGGTTAATGGGGGTGCATTTCCTCTCATGTCATTTTAGTTCCACTATCTACCCTAGAAATTAAATTTTTTTAAATATTTCTTTTCGTTCACGAGGTACAGTCAGCCCATTGTAAGTTTTAAAATTGACACACTGTATATAAGATATAAGTCAAGTTAAACGGGACATCCTGTATATTTTTGTAGCTAAGCCTAAGACTTTACCAATTAGTCAAGTGACCCCTAGTATTGTTTTTATTTTTATTGGAAACTTTATCTTACATAATAAATTTTTCGACCCTCTTATGGTAATACGAGTTATTTGAATTAATAAAGTTGTTAAATTTAACATTTTCAACAATATTATCATTCCATAACTCCATTCAGAATGTAATAATCTTTTCAATTCCGAACCAATTGCTATTTTGTATAAGACTAAAACACGATGTAAAAATTTGTTTTTTAGAAATGTTAAAAATAAAATATCAAATCTAAAAGCTTATTGAATAATGGATAAGGCAGATATAACGAAGCACGTCCTCAACGAATGCAATATACAGTTACAGTGTTATAGAAAAATGCAATACAGTAGAAATGTATGCAACAGATCAAACAAACAGCTTTTTGTCTGTCTAGGGTAGTCAGGTATTAAAATCAATTATGGCAGCTGCAAAAAGAGATATTTTTAATATTATTTATTGCAAAAGGCAGCACTATATTCTTTAGCATATACCAGACCAGATCTAGATTGGTCTGGGGAGCTTTCAAAAACTCTTAAACATGGCAAAACTCAATAAATTTTCTAAATCAGAAATAATTCATGAATAGGGTATTAAGTTGATATTTACGGAGTTGTTAAGATGTTAAAAATCACATTTAGGTCGTTTTTCGATGGAATGTGTCAGTGACATAATTCTGGAATGGTCTACGTGTCCCATTTTCAGATTTTTTCAAAGACGCTTTTTGTTTAGAGAATATCGAATCTACTCCATACTTTATGGGCACACTGTATAAGGATATTTGACCTGGCAAAAAAGTATTGATTTCAACCACATTTGAGAAGTTTCAAGTTATTTTTAGTAACTATTATTAATGGCGAGTTCGTCCCTTATTGAAATATGTATACAATTGTAATGCTTTCGAAATGCGGATATACCTACAAGTATTACTGACTCGTTCTTCACATTTGATTTCGGTGTCTATCAATCGTAGCCAAGGTTAACTACAGGATTTGGATTTCATGATTCGCAAATTTCTTTCATTTAGAACCATTTTTATAACCATTTTACATTAATGGCAACTTGAAATGAGAAACATATAACAATAAATTAGTCTAGACGGGTTAGCATTAAAGGTGGATGTATAGGATTATAGCCAAAACAACCAAAAACGTGCCTATTTTTCGACATGTCTTCGAATTTTACCCGAAAAGTATTGAATGATAGTATTTTTTTCTACAAACGTCAAAAAAATGACAAGTTTCGCGCAATGACAACAATATGCGAAGTGACCCTTTTTTCATTTTCCTTCGTTACCACGACACTGTGCGCGAAGTAGTGTGCGAAATACTTACTTCGCACACTGCATGTAAACTATATGGGATTTTTATATTTTAACCTTTATGTTCATCAATCAAGCAAAAATCCAAGAAATCATTTATTTATTAATGTATAACAATAATTAAGTCTTTCAAATTGTGAGAAAATTTAACACTACCTAATTTTACTTATTATTTACAATGTTAACATTAATGGTGCAGCCAGTGTACGAACCAATATTTATTTCTAAACCAGATAACTCAGATTCAGCTCGTGATATCGTAGTTTTGGGAGTTAGAAGACTATCCATTTTTTAATTTGCCAGCAACTGCCAACTTGATCCTGAAATTTCACACTCTAAAATTTTATTTGATATTTGAATTTTATTGTTGATAGAATCTTCCACGTATCCTTCGGCCACAGTCAAAGATTTTCATCCTCCATGTCGCTTCAAAATTCATATTTTTCATATTTTTCTAATGCACAGCTCCGCCTAAAGGCGAACATTTTTTTTACTTTAATTAATTTATGGTGAAAATGCACAGGTCCGCCTAAAGGCGTACCTATGTTATTTTTTTCATTTAGAAATTTCTTTTTTTCAAAATACTGTTCTAATGTCGAATGTATATTATTTTAACCCAATAACATCCTCTTTCATAATTTTAATTAAAAAAAATTAATGCATTAAAGGGTTAAGCTAAGCATGTTACTTATTTTAGAACAATATTTTTGACGTTTGTAGAAAAAATGTTGTTTGCATGCTCGACTATCAATTCTCGATCACCAAAGTAGCATTTCGCGTAGTAGATACAAAAATAACTATTTTTCGTTAGATTGTTGTTCGCTTGCCTAGAATCGTTGATCAAGTTTGGGATTCAATAACTCGGGATTGAATGGTCCGAATTGAATGTTCAAAACGCCAAAAGTTGTGTTTGTTCAAGTCCTTTAAGTAGGTTTTTCAGATTTCAATTAAAATGAAAAACCGCACAGATATTTAATTGTTATTGAGGTAAAATTTTAACCACTTTTTTAAACTAACGTCTGAGTCAGTTAAACTGAAAAAATTGATGATGTCTATTTCTTTTACCTAAAGTTTATTAACAATTAGATTACTCAGCTACTAAATAGGATATCGAAACCGCGTTTCTTGCATTCAGTTCGTAAATAAATAACGTTTTATGAGAAAAAATAATGATTAACATTGCCCTATAAATTGCATTAGTATTTTGCGCCTGAAAAACAGCTATTTTTCAATTTTTTTTTCACTTATTCATCCGCTGTGGCTGCAATGATGGAAATTTTTACATTTTGAACCACGGAATTTTATAGCAAATTTCACGCTTTATAACTTTGTTTCCATAGATATGCACGATTATTTCAATACTTTTCGAGTAAAATTCGAAAACATGTCGAAAAATAGGCACATTTTTGGTTGTTTTGGCTATAAACTGATATTGTGCAATTAGCACATCCCAAAAACCGGTGGATGCAACGGATTATCATTAACCATGATATTTTTAAGGGATTTCATCAAAAATCTCGCCTACTGCTTTCACATCCATGTTTTGATAGTTTTTGGGCTAACCCGACTGGTCTAAATAGAAGACGCCGCAGCTTCCCATTACAGTAGAGCTGTAAGGCAATATCTCAATGAACGCTTTCCTAGGCAATGAATTGGAAGGAGAGAACTTATTGAATGACCTGCAAGATCTCCCGATTTAACACCACGCGATTTTTTTATGGGGTTATTTGAAGAGCGAATTTTATAAACCCTAACCCGCTTCGTTGGAAGAATTACGACTAGATGCAGTCTAATAACATGCAGTCTAATAACTCCTGAAATGCTACAAAACGTTTGGCTTAATTTCGAACAGCTACAATTGTATGGAAATAAGTGGACACAATTTTCAACGTCTAATTCATTAATTAAATTATACTCTAATTTAGTTAATTTTCGTTATAAATTAATTATGTTATTGCAATATTTGTTTAGATTTACTTTTGAATACCGGAAAAAATCGTGGACAATTATTATGTCCGAATACAACGATAGCACATACTTGGTATTTTTTCAATTAATAATAACAAAAGCATGAATGTTTCATGAAGTATCTATTTCAACTAAAATACCTCTGATGCAATTTAAAAAACGAACACAGCAAGTGTTCAAAATTATTTTCTGCGGAATCCATGCAAGCTGCAAAACGTGTTAAAAGCTTTCTTGAATCATAGCTGGTGTAACGCTACGACATGCTTAAAATCTAAGGAATACTGCCAAATATCGGGGTGAACTGTTTTCTGTGGTCCACTCTGTATATTATTTCCACTATCAACGAAAGACTTGTGATAAAATAAAAATAAAAATTAATCGAAAGTGTTAGTAGCTATAAACTTTTCTCAAAATAGTAAGTAATGAGTTGTTCATTGCGTTAAGAATAACCATTAAAGATCCCCAGATATAAATAAACAGCAATTTAATATAAATCTTAATTTGAAATTCTATTAATTATTTTCGACCGATTCTCCATGAGAATCGCTTCCGTTTTGCCGTTTAATTACTGGATTCGAAATTTCACAGTGCACATAAATTCGGATATGTTCGAAGTTTGTCTGCTGATATTACTGAAAGTTAGTTATCAAAGTAAATAAACACATGCTAAAGGTATATTTGATCAAATCCATTAGGGAAGCTTCAAATTAGTTTGGGGAATGGGAATATTACATACAGGGTGTTTCTAAATTCATGCGACAAAGTTCAGGAAGTGAAATTAAGATGGGTCTTTCCTATAACAAAATTTCCTCAGCATTTTTTTTTTCTGAAATTTCAGTGAAGCTAGAAACTTGAAATTTAGTAATTTTCGTGTATTTCCATCATTTATTATAAATCGTATTACATTTTACATATTTACTGTTTTCCCCTAAATTTATGAAAAAAAAAATGTTTTTTTTCTCTGCAGCTATTAGTTTTGTGAAAAAATACAAGAATAGACAAAATTTTTGAAAAAAAAGGATTTTAAGTTAAACTTTATCTCGAAAAAAATTTTGATATGAAAAAATGTAAGGGTTGCTAATTTCACCATCGTATAATGTAACAGGAATATTGAAAAAATACCCGTGGCTAGTCCTTTGCGAGTGTAGGAAAATAACAGTTTCATGTTTCTAACTTTACTGAAATGTTAGAAAAAATTAAAAACTAAATTTTAGTCACCACCTTTTAAGGGTGATATCTCGGAAATGGGTGGGCTGTGGAAATGTTGTTATAGGAAAAGCCTATCTTAATTTCATAGAGCAATCACCTTCTGAATTTTGTCGCATGAATTTAGAAACACCCTGTACTGATGAAATTCGAAAAGCAAAAAAAAATAGGAAATTAAATACATCTAAACTGACACATCAGTCATTGTGTGTCATATTGTGAATATAATAAATAATATAATTATGTTTGTTCTTTCTGCGAGTGTAGAAAACAGTATATTAAGTACCAAGTGTCAAAAATGTTACGTGCGAATGTCAAACCCGTGTTTTAGATGCGATTTTAATGACGGAAGTAGAAAAAATAAAATTATAAATGCAGAAGATATCAATCACATCAGCAGAAGCAACAATTGAAACTGTACCCTCAAGCAGCGATTTTTTGACTCATGTGTCACACATTCATCAAAAAGGGATATTTTACACATTTGCTGCGCAAATGTATTGCAAATATCTCTTATTTCATTTATTTTCAACTTTTTATAGTTCGATTTACTGTAAGGTGCATCCAAAGCCTTATACTGCTTGGCTATCAAGACATAATAACGTTTTTAAGAATCTCGGATTTGAATGAAGATAATTTTTCCTTCAACACCAACAAATTTAGATCAAATAAAACACGCAGATAAACTAGCTAAACGTCTTAAAAAATTCGACAGTAAATGATTGCTTCAAACACAACCTCAAATGTCAATAATAAAATGGATGTCGGCATGAAACGAAACATCGTTTGTAACGCAAGACAGATTTTGGGTTCTGACAGTTGGCAACATAAAAGAATGAGTTTTACAAATAAAAAGTATAATAAAACAACTTACCGATTTTGAATTGTTCTATATTTCCTCATCTTCCTGAAACAAAAAGACATATGATTTTACTGTGCGACATTATCAATACCATAAACATGGTTATTTTTCGGACCATTAGACCACACATTTCTACTAGGTAGACAAAGTGAACGCAAAACTTAAAAAAAACAAGGGCAATTGGTAATGCTTCAGTTCTCCACTAATACTTTATCAACTTCAGCGTACTTAAACAAGCAAGAAGCGACACTTTCTTTTCTTTTTAGAAACAATTCGCGAGCGGTTCCAAGACATCTTTGAAGTGAGTAAGTAGCAAAAGAACCATTATTAACTGGATACATATAAAATAGGTTTCAAACGCGCACGTGTGTAGCCTTGCGAGTATTTGATCCTTTCAAGTCATTCATTTGACAACTACTACATTAAAGATTACAGAATAAAAATATAAGATGTTCCACTCCAGGGTGGTTTGATTCAAGTTGCTGTCCCAAACAGACGCCGATCTCATAAATTATGAGATCGGTAGACCGGTAGATACCAGAGAAGTTCGAAAAGCTTATTTCATTTTAAGCTATACAGGGGTAATTAGAGAAATATATATTTAAATTAATAGGATTCTTTATCACAAAGGGTTATTTTTAAATGTTAATTATTTCGAAAAATGTTCGGGATATGAATTTGAGAAGGTGAGTAAAAAATAAACTTGAATTTTTAAAATCAATCAATTCACAGTTTTTATCCAGCATCTTAGTAATTTTGTGATACTTTTTGATAATCTAGCAGATATTCATCACAAATTCAATTAAATATACTCATTAGCCACCAGAATAATAGGGCCACTAAATCTTAATTTTTAATTTTAAATTTAATCTATTGTCTTTCAAATCTTTCAATATACATTTGAGAGTAAAATATATACGGACTCTGGTATAGAGACTTGTATATTTGAAAAGAAATTGATTAGATGGATGATGAAAAGAAAATTTAGTAAATTTGTTCAAAAGGAACTGACCAATTCCCCTTTGGTTAGCTATAGAATTGAATTTTTGTGTTTTCTTGCGTAATGTACTTGTTTATATAATATCCTTATTATAAAAATAAATCCGTAATTTTGTATAAGCAAATATTACAAAAAATTTAGAGTTTAAGCTTTGCTATTAAAGAGAAAAATATTAATGAATTTTTGCTCATTTCAACAATTAATTAATAAATTAAAAAATCTATACAACATAAATATAAAACACGAACAACCAATAAACACCGTTCGAAAAAAAAACAGCGCTCGACGGGCGACGTCCCGTATAATATGCCAAATTAAATGCAAGTAAGGACGTAGCGACGTACTGTACCATCCAAGTCACCAGCGGCATCGGTGCTTTACGCGATAAATTCGAACGAGTGGAACATCTTATATTTTTATTCTGTAATCTTTGACTACACCAACCTAAAGTTAGGAAATACCTAAATCGGATTTAGGAATTCCTACAGTATCTACTGTCCGTTTCAACACGCGCTAACTAATACCTATGAAAGATAGGAAGTATATAAGGACAGCTTGCTCGGTTTGAATTTTTATATACAGGGAGAATCACGACCAACGACCAATTTAAGAAAATTGTAAATTGCACGAAAAGTATAGGTAATACCTAGGTATAGGACACCCTTATACCATTCGAAAGAGGACATTTTAAAAAAGTCAGCATAACTCGGAACCCTTTGTATATAGGTATATTTATATATATATTTTTTGGGGGCATTCAGAGAATGCAATGAAATATAGGGTGTCCCATAAGAAAAAATATAACTTTGATACGCCACACTTTATTGGAACATCCAGTGTATTTCGAAATAATTTTAAAATGAAAGTGAAAAACATTTTAATACTATTACCGTTCCGATATAAACCTCCATCCCGTTGGTAGTGATTCGCCTTGTATATAGTTAATCATCTAGTCTGTTTAATGATCGAAGAGACACTCACGTTTCGTAACTATATTTACAGGAAACTATATCCAACTACCAAAAAGATTCAAGAGCCATAATAAAAAATAGATGTTGTTGAATAAGTATATCTTAAAAAATGTGATATGTATAATAAAACCAGTAGTAAGAGGAATCTAGAATCCTTTATTGGGTTTGTTGTTCGGATATTTGAATATTCAAGTACGCCGCTGTTTATTCCCTCATTTTATACTTCAACAAAATGTCGATAAAAATAAGATCGTTTTGAGGAATAAGATCGCAGTAAAGAAAATCGCATATGAGTTGAAATAACATCATTTCTATCAAATGTTGCATCATTCCAAATAACGTAAAATCCAAAGTTATAAAAAGTTTAATAGCCATTTACTAAGGATACGTTCCTGTTATTCCCGTTTAACATCAGCAGTAGAAATGTGATAACTGGAGCATCCAGGGATGACTCGGAAACTGTACTCTAGGGAAATTTCGCAACAATACTCGGTATCGTCTGTTCGCAACATTGCACTATATTTCAGTGGCATCTAGTTTGCCAATATCGTAAATTATTGTTGAAGGCAACAGTTGGTCAACAAACAAATTATCAAAAAAACGGGTTTAGTTGCTATAGATAATGCTGCTAACGACTAAATAGGACGACTGTACTGAGATGTATAGTTGACGCAATTATTTCAGTGAGTGCAGCTATCTAATCGTATATGCCGTTTAAGTTATGTTGCGGAGCTAATGATGTATTGATATCTAGTTAGCATAGATCAGTTCCATGCATAAACAAAATATTGCGTTACCATAGCAACAAACAATAATTCATTAGAAGTATCAGTGTGAAGTTGGACGTCAAAAAAGTAAACCAGAGTTACGCAATAAATTAAAAGAAAAAAGATGTGCACCGAAATTGTGAAAATCGAAAAATTTGGGTATCGAGCCATCACTACTACTACTACTACTACTAAATGTGCAGGCGAGCCTTGTCCTAGACAACTCAAGCTAAGGTTCCGAGCCGAGCCCTTCAATAAAGGCCACAACCTTTTTCAGTGGATGCCTGCTTGTGTCTCCAGGAGCCATGACAGTGACTCCGAGCCATCAACAAGTACCTGTATTACGAAGATATGCTTAATACCCTTGGTGATCAATGTCCTTCGTCCTCTCCAAGACCTAAGAAGTTTCGAGTCCAAATATCTGCTGGAAAAGTTCTTGCTTCAGTTTTTTGCCATGGAGTAATCATGATTGATTTTTTGGATAAGGGTAGAACAATAACTGGAGATTACTATTCGACATTACTGACCACTCTACGGGAAAAAATTATAGAGAAAAGACGCGGAAAGCTATCCAAAGGTGTTTTGTTTTTCCAGGACAATGCCCCTGCACACAAATCTCATGTTGCCATGCAACAAATTCGTTATTTAGGGTTTCAATTACTAGAACACCCCCCTTATTCACCAGATTTGGCTCCGTCCGACATCATCTCTTTCCTCAACTGAAAAAAAGTTTAAAAGGTCGTAAATTTCCTTCCAACGAGGAGGTAATAAAAGCTGTGGAGGTCTGGTTTGCATAGGAAGAAGAAACAATTTTTTTGAAAGGTCTAGAGACGTTGCAGGTTAGCTGTGATAAATGTATCCAATTAAGAGGAGAATATGTTGAGTAATAAAATATTTTGACATTGAAATTTTGTTTGGTTCTATGGTAGGCTAAGAATTTTTCAATATACATATGTATCTATTAGTATTATTTTTGTCTACTTTCCAAACATGATTCTATATTGAATTTGATGTTACGTAGGTATTTGTTAGAAGGGCGTTCGGTTTAAACATGATAAAAGACGTGAAATGAGACCTTTTTGTATCCCATCCGATTTTTCATGAAAAACGAAATTTCAAAGCAAAAACCATATACAAAACTAAATTCTATGAAAAAATAAACTTTATAACAATGAATAAAACAATTATTTAAAAATAAATGTTGCGTTGCGTCTAATTCATATAGGTAACATGAAATATACATTAATCTTGATTAATTTTCTTGTTTCAATAATTATATTAATCCATTTTCCATACCATCGCATATCCACTATTCTTTTGCTTTTTCCATGACTGTTTGACGTTTATTAATCGTTTTCAACTTGAATCCCAGTTTTTGAATCCAGTTTTCAATAGTTTTCTTACAGCAATTTATATCAAGGCCGGCATTTATCAATTTATTTCTTATTATTTCAACAGTAGGTAACTCATCACTTTTGTAACAATCACACATGGTGGTTTCTAATAATTTGATCAGAGAGTCAGAGACACGTCTACAGGTTTGACTAATACCTCATCACCTCACTTCTTGCGTTCATAAGGCCCATTCTTAGCTATTTTACGTATAGTTGACAGGGAAGCTTCTGTTAAATCAGATGCTGCTTGCATTAATTCCGTTTCTTCATCGAATCCAAATTTTTCTCGTAGATTCTTATACACATTGAAACATATTTTCTGTGCATCCAAATTTAAATGTCGTCAAATCCTCTTTTCACTATTATTTTTTCTCATTTTTTGGGAATCAAACCACAATATTATGTTTTATATTTTTATTACGACGTTTCCGTAGCTTTCGGTAATTTTAAAAACTAATTCATCTTGACAACAGTAGCTGGAAAGCTACCGAAACGTCGTAATAATAATATAAAAACAACATTGTCGTTTGATTCCCAAAAAATAAGAAAAAAGAATAAGTAATGCCACTAGGAACATACAAAAGATACTGTTTTCAGTACACTATTAATAAAATTATCACTTTCATCACCATTATTTAAACTTTCGTCGTTGTTACACACAATATTTTTGACAGAACTCGATATTTCACAAGGACGCCACAATGTAAATATTTAATTTTTAACTAAAAATATAATTGCAAATAAATATCCATACTTACCCTTAGAAAAACACTACACTCTTTCTTTATGAGACTACCGACTAAAGGGTCAACATCGGCTGCTATCGTGAAATAACCCTCTTTGAAATATAGTTTAGTTATAGCTCGGTCAAAGATGTGAAAAATAATAAAATATTTGATATTTCTATTTCTATTTCTTCTGAATAAAACGATATACAGTGTGGAAACCACTTATGAGGTGAAATTCTTTATGTCATTATTTTAGAAAATTATAAAAAATACCAAGACACGTCAACTTTTGAATTAGGTTGTGCGTTATGTAAAACTAAATTTAAATGTACAGGTTGATACACGCAAGTATGCCATAGTCGGTGTTGTTTTTTTAATGAAACACCCTGTATATTTGCATATTTTTGAAATCCTCTTAATTAACCGATTCCAAAAACTAGATTATGTATGGTCAATTATGAATTATACAGGGTTTTACAATTATTAAACACATACATAAAATACCTGATGTATTTGATTTTAATACATTAAAATAAATGCTCAAAATGTTCTCCACCTAGTTGTTGGCAATAGCACAGTCTCCTATAGAACTCCTCCTTAACTTTGTTCAAAGTTTGAGGTGAATTATTCCGTATTTCTGTAGTTATCCTGTCTTTGAGGTCTACAATGCTAGTTGGTTGTGTGTTGCATATTCTTTGTTCTTGAGATAACCCCACAAAAAAATCTAACGGCGTAAGGTCTGGCGATCTAGCTGGCCACTCAATAGTACCTCTTCGTCCAATCCATTTATTGGGGAAGATTTCATCTAAATAAGTTCTTACCATTAAAGCATAATGGGGTGTTGCCCTATCTTGAGGAACCAAACATTTTCATTCGGTAAGCTAGGATCTATTGCGTTGGGATATAAATTTGCCGACGCAGGAATAACTTCATTGCTAAGCATATTTAAATATTTTTCAGCTGTCAAATTTCCATCTATAAATATAGGACCAATAATATGGTCGCCTATGATACCGGACCAAACGTTCACCTTTTTGAGGGTACTGAGTATGTGTCTCACGCATCCAATTAGGATTCTCTGCTGACCAATATCTACAGTTCTGTCGGTTTACCTCTCCATTCAATGTAAATGTTGATTCGTCAGAAAAAAGAATGGTACCAAGAGCTATCTCATTTCTGTTCAGCTTATTCATCAATCTTTCGCAGAAATCCATTCTACGATCTGGATCGTCTTCTGTTAACTCCTGCACAAAAGTTAATTTGTAGGGATGAAGTTTTTCTTTTTGAAGACATCTTAGAACAGGTGTATGACTAACAT
>CAJUYI010001548.1:0-42983 GCA_910591695.1 Galerucella pusilla
AAACTTCTAAGATCAAGATTATATAATTGAAAAAAGATTGAAAAAAATTTTGATTGAATATTTATATTTTTTTCGCCGTGCAGCAGGCAGCAGAGTCGCGCGGATGCGGAACACATACTTAGTTTACCGAATTTTTTACGGATAAACCATTGATCGAACGAAAAAAACGCATGGGACCTTTTTTATTGCAAAACACTTCCCCTACAGGGTGGTATTTTTCATTCCTCTTCACCTTCCTCCCAGCGTGAAATATTGAAAAATTTCGAAAAAAAAAGTTATTTGATTTTTTTTCTAATTTGGGAAATCGATAGACTGCCGTATCGCTAATTACTTGTACTTTTGGTCTAAAATGACCCATACTGACTGGCCCATATGGAAAGTGACGTATTCCTCATAGCTTACATAATTTCAAAACCAAATATTGCTCATACTGTGAGAAATATTATTTCTCATGGCACTATGCCCACGCCACGTACATTTTTATGGAGAATCAAATAAAATCGACAAAAACTTAGTCATCTTTAAATACCTACTTAGTTGTCACAAAACTGTCAGATTATAATAAAAGTTTTTAAAATCCAAAAGCTACGCTCAAATAACGAAGAATTTAATGAAAAGAAATGACGTTCCGGGTTTGACCATAGAAACTTGTACAAATTTCACCAACAACTATAATTTTAAATAAAATTATTCAACAGTTTAAATATAGGATACAAAAAATACTATTTTCAAACAATCATTGATAATTTTCACGAAATTATAGTTTGTGTTATTTTTACATCAATTTGTTGAATAGACTACCGTATTGTTTTCTCCATTGTTAAGGTCATGTTTTTATTATTAAAACTGCATTTAAATTATTTATATTGTTATTGGTGTAGGTATCTTATCGGACTCGAAAGTATTTAAAAGAAAACTGCATTGTTTGTTCATGATTGTTTATAATCGAGGCAATAGAATGATTATATAATTTCAGTAAACATTCCATACCAATTGTTATGAATCATGTATTTTCAATGTGAACACTCATTTTATAGAGAATTCGTAATAATTAACCTGCATGTTTTCAATAACAATTTAAAAACGTTTACTGAGAAATAGCAACATAACATGTTGTTTTATCATGAATACTAGTCTACTGTACCGGGTGTTTGAATAAGAGAGTTTATTAGGCATTCCGTAACTGATGGCATAAATAGCTATTTTATTGAGATACTTGGTTTTTTATTAGAATATAATATTTATATTATATATGAGTAATTTGCTTAAAATGATAATGACAAAAAAATGCCATTTTAAAGCCGACAATTTCCTCTTCAAAACGCCGCATTACAATTTTTTATATCTACATTATAACTGTACAATAGTTTATAATGTACTCCGCCGCGCTTCAGAAAATAGAGTCGCGCGGATGAGGAACACATACTTAGTTTACCGAATTTTTTCCGGAAAAACCATTGCTCGGACGAAAGAAACGCAGGAAACATTTTTTGTTGCAAAACACTCTCCCTACACGGTGGTATTTTTTATTTTCCTTTACCTTCCTCCCAGCACGAAATATTAAAAAATTTCGAAAAAAAAAGTTTTTTGATTTTTTTTCTAATTTGGGAAATCGGTGGACTGGTAAACTTCTTTCTATATTAATCTACATACTTGAAGGTAAAAAATCAGCCGTACTACCAATTACTTGTAGTTGTTACCCCTATCGTCTGGCCTATAATGGCATTTTGATTCAAATAATTTGATCTTGATAGGACAATCTTCTAGGTATACAAAATTATGTTGCAAAAGTTTTTGTTGAACTACTATCCTAGGTTAATAATAGAAAATTGAGAGAAATTGAACTTCTCAGTTGGCCGAAAGGAGAAATAATTGTCAACTTCACAGCTAGTAGTGAAAAAACTATTTTTTTTTATTTTAGTCCTTACCAGGTCAAGTAACTGAAGCAGTGAAAGATGCAATCGATATTGGTTATCGTCACATTGACTGTGCTCACATTTATGGAAACGAAGCAGAGGTTGGTGAAGGTTTGAAAGCCAAAATATCCGATGGAACTGTGAAACGTGATGATATTTACATCACCAGCAAATTATGGAACACTATGCATAGACCAGATTTGGTAGAACCCGCCATTCGAACCACCTTAAAAAATCTTCGTCTTGAGTATTTGGATCTTTACTTAATTCACTGGCCGTTCGCATTAAAGGTACATTTTTCATTGTTTTTTTGAAGTAAAATCAAGGATTGTTAATTTTGTAGGAAGACGGAGACTTATTTCCCAAAAATGAAGATGGTACTACTGCTTATAGTGACGTCGATTATGTCGAAACTTGGAAAGCTATGGAAGAGCTAGTAAAAAAGGGACTCACCAAGTCAATAGGCATTTCTAACTTTAATAAACGCCAAACAGAACGGGTTTTGGAGAACTGCAGTATTAAACCTGTTACAAACCAAGTAAGTTAAAGACTTTTTGACACCTTGACCAATAATTTACTATTATTTTATTACAGATCGAAATCCATCCTTACTTGAACCAACAAAAACTTATAGACTATTTAAAATCCAAAGATATTGTGGCAACTGCCTACAGTCCGTTAGGTTCCCCGGACAGACCATGGGCTAAACCAGAAGATCCTCAACTGTTGCAAGACCCTAAAATTCAAAAAATCGCCGAGGTTTACAATAAAACCACTGCTCAAATTCTATTAAGATACGCTATTCAAAGAAATTTGATTGTTATTCCTAAATCTGTTACTAAGTCTAGGATTGAAGAGAATTTTAAAATCTGGGACTTCTGTTTGGCTAGTGAAGACATGGAAGTGTTGAATAGTTTTGATTGTAACGGAAGATTGTGTCCATTTACTGAGTGAGTGTTTTAAAAATATTTGTCTTGGAACAAATAAAGCCAACACAATATCTAAAATTCTGCTAATTTGAAATTATTTTATTTTTCAGTTCTCTTACACACAAGGATCATCCATTCGTTAATGATGAATATTAAAGATTTGTGGATTATATCTATTGAAAGATTATTATTGTGATTTTGTACTGTTGTTTGTCTTAATAAAATTTTTTTTATTTTATTTGTTTTTTATATGGTTTGGAAAATTCTGATACATTTAAATTGATGGTGCAGAGCCACCACACGATAGCCATCAATCATTTCCTTTATTTCAGAGATATTTTTGTGTTCTTCTTCTTCTTTTCTTGTTCCTCCTGCCCTTTCTAAATATTCCACTTTGTTATTCAGTTTTTTTATTCCGTTCTTAAGTTTCTGGTTTTCTTGTTCTATTTCCAGAAGTTGGTTGTTATTCTCGCTGTTTTCCTTTCTTAATTTATTTATTTATTTATTTGTGAAAATATTAGTGGAAACATAAAATTGAATTGTTAAATTTTCAATTTGAAGTTATATTACAGTTTATAGAAATTTTTTTTCTAGATTTTTTCTAAATTGGGTCGTAGAAAATATATGCTGTTTGACTCGTGTGGATTGTACATATCGCACTTAAACGATTGAGCACTCCGCCAACGGCGTCGTGCTCAAACTTCGTCATCGTGCGATATGGCCATCATATCCACACTATTTGCACAAACTACTATTTTTATCAAAATATGCCCTTTTACATTTAAAAACAACCAGCCAAATGTCTGATCAATTTAGACTTGGAATACAAAGTTTTTTTTCGGCTTTATCCATTTTTAAAGCTTACAGAAACAAATTAGGTCACAAGAACTCAGAGCGTGATACACGTATAACTACGTAAACAAATGACGTCACTCCATGGGGCAGCCATCTTCATGACGTAAAGCGCGTTTTGGCGGACTTTCAAATTTTATGATTTTCAAAGTCGTTTTAAAAGTAATGTTTATATTTTTACCCTATTATAATGTTTTGATAATAAAATTTTGCATATTCACATATTTTTAGTGAGGTTTAAATAGTAATCGGCACAATCTTAACCTTTAAATAAACGTCAAAGCGGACAAACGTCAAATATTCAATGTCCGTGGCTTGAAGCTCATACTTTTCGGTATGTGCTTGAGGGGCAAGGGGTAGGTAAGACTAGGTGTCACGCCCGGAAATAAACGAAAGGAATTCAGTCACTACGAGCTGCTACTACTACTACTACTACAGAATGTGCAGCCGAGCCTTGACCTAGCCAAACTAAAGTCATAGTTCCGGCACTGAGGCCACTGGCGGGCCCATTGTGCTATTCCTGCAACCTAGACATCCATAAACCCGAGTCCTTCAATAAAGGCCACAACCTTTTTCAGTGGATGCCTGCTTGTGTCTCCAGGGGCCATGACAGGGACTCCGAAAGATTCGCCTGCGTAATACAGCCCAGTGTGGACACTCTAAGAGAACATGGACTGACGTTTCATCAGTCATGCCGCAACCCCTACATAGGGAACTTTCCTCTAGTCCTAGGTTGTGGAGGTGCTTCCTCACACAGCAGTGCCCTGTTAGGAGTCCTGCTATCTTCCTCAACCTACTCCTTGGTAGTTCAATAGCTGCCCCAGCGTGTGCATCAGTCCATCCCTTCAGTAGAAGTTTGGATTGTCTAGGACCCTGCAGAGCATTCCAATGAGCGAGGTGCTGATTCCTCAGCCACTTCTTCGTCTCCTTGCGTATTGTTTGTTTTGTTAGGCCCAGGGTCGGGCCCGGGCCGCAGAAAGGCTGCCTCCCCTTCCAGAGTGTGCCGGAATCCATTCTAGCCGCACTGCTTTCCGACTTGCAAGATCAGCAAGTCGTTCTCGACATTCGTCAGCAAGTCCCGAGCTGCTACTAGCAGCCAAAAGTAAATAATCGAAAACGCTTTATATGTGATTAATAAAGAAACAAATGAAGTCTAAGCTAGCAGTGGTCCAAACTTAGCTTCCGACTTTCCACACACATTTATGCTTTTTAAAAAGAAAAGCAAGCCCATTAAGAAAAAAACTTTAATCGAAAAAACTGCTCACAACCAACAATACAAAGTAATATTTAATTTATTAACAAACTACTAGTTTTAAATAAGTCTTATCCACCGAATTCGAATATATAGCCACTTCCGAAACTGTGAGCCTTACCAGGCTCGTCAAAATAATCTTTCTCTCGTAACGCATTCGAACTTGGAGCTGGTGTTGCCGTCAATGGAACTGGATATGACGATCTAGCATGCAATGGCGATTGAAGAATCTGCAAATCAATATATATTCGAGTGAATAAATCATTAATCGTGAATCTAAGTTGTTTAGGAGCTCAGTGTGAACTCAATAGACATCTTGCCCTTCCTAAATGTGCCCCACAGTATAAATATAAAAAAAGATTGTAATCTACCTGCTGTTGTGGTCTTTCGTATACTTCTGGTCTGTACTGACCATCGTCTTCTTGTTGATTAACGGTATATTGTGGTTGATATGCAGACTGTTGATATGCTGGCTGTTGATATGCTGCTTGTTGGGAGGGAGCTGGTAGAGGTGCAACTGGTTGTGGTGCTTTGGGTAAATGATCAGCTTCTAATATTCGAAAACCTTCTTTACCTGCTGTGTACTTCACTGATATTTTCTTACCGTTCGGATCGATGTAACTGTAAATTGTAGATATTGGTTAAACTTTAATAAGTATATTTCCGTTAATTTTAATATCAAACTTTACTGTCCAAGTTATCAAGAACAACAACAACAACATTACAATTTCTAAAATGTTATTTACCTGTATCCACCGTTTCTGGATCCGTCCGGAGATATGCTTTCTCCTTGAGCTAATCCATTGTCAGATGTAAAAACGTATTTGAAGTTACCATCATGATTTAAAGCTTGTTTGTGGGACAATATTTGCGGAGGTGGCGGCGTCCTTTGGAGGCTGTATGCATCTTCTTGAACGTATTCAGGACTCTGTTGTTGTTGATGTTGGTATTGTCGTTGACATTGACAACAGAGTATGAGATACAGTGTTAAACCTATCACCTGAGCAAAAAAAAAAGTTTATTTGTTTAATTGTCTGATGGTGGTGATTATTTACCGGAATTAGGTATAGAAACTTTCTTGCTGGGGTTAAATGATATTATGCTTTTGTTGGAAGCATAGCTAAGGAACTGGGTATAAGCAAGAGCCCGATACAGAGGATTTTGAAGCCTTTTTTAAACTACATTTATTTCAAAAATTGGTATATCAAACAGAGCCTAAAGATTTAGATGATATCAAAGAAGGAATTGGTTTTCAACACTCACTGTAACGTTTTCATCATTATTTGTATTTTATCTTCATAAGGAAATTTAAAAATTAGAAAGTGTTAACTCTTTTAGTGCTAATAATAAAAAAAACAAGTATGTTACATCGCTGTTTTTCAAATAGAATGACAAGCAATTTTCAATTAAAATATACAGGAAGTACCATTGGAAAATGGAAAGTGAGGGGTAGCCGCCAGATGACTGTTAAGTGATATAAAGTCTCTAATACGACATTAGGAAGGAAGGATTATCTTTTAAATTAAGCGAGATGCCTGTGATTGATAACTGGGGAAATGGTGTATACAGTGATATTCAAAAGTCCCCTCCCCTCCTCGTATCTTTTGAGCAGCTACACTTACATTAATAAAATTTGGAGGGTGAAAATAAATTGTTGTAAACTTCTCTACGAATGGTAACAGGTGACGTAATAGTAATAGATGACGTCACAATGCCACTCTGGCCAATAATTTTAAATAGGACCTTATGGCAAGGGATATCTCGTTTGAAAGGCATTGGCATTGGCTACATAGCCATATTAATTTTGTTTGGGTTTGAACTAATTTTGACGGATAAATTAAATAAATACCAAAATTATTGAAAAAAATTGACGTTTTCAATTTAATAGTATTTGTTGCTTTGCAAAGTTTCTCTAAATAGCTTAAATATTTGATTTTATTATTGTTTAACGAGACGTTTAAGAGTTTACATAGGCAAAATGATACGTACTCAAGCCGACAGAGTAGCAGCTATCTTAATAATTGGCTTAGATTAGGAAAGCATATGGATACCGCACTTCGCCTTATTTGACACTTGCGATCTGTCACACACTTTTGCTGGACGCCATTTTATATGTGGCAGACAAAGCGAAAACGGCGTGTGTTTCTTTCGTGAATTTTTAAGTGAAAATTATTAAGATTGTGATTTATATTTGAGCTGAAAAATGGTGAATTGTTGTGCTTACGGATGCCGAAGTCGAAGCGAGAAAAATGAGATTGGAATTTAATTTCACAGGTAAACAAATAATTATATGTACAATGGACTAAGTTTAGTTTCTTTTAAATGACGAAAGAGTTATCTCTGACAAATGATTTTTAAGTATGTCATTATTCAGTCTCTAATTCAACTAATACTAGTATTTGGATGACGAGTTTTAATAATGTTCATTCAATATTTGCATATATAACGTATATTCTATGTTCAAAACGACCATTATAGCAGTGGCGTGGGTAACCAATTTTTAAATTTCTCAAGATTAAATCTTGGTGATCATTTCTATGATAGATTAATTTATTGATTTCCCTTCTTTGATACCAACCCATTATGTGCCTTTAACAAGCATTCATTCATTCTCAAAACAAATTGGTATTTTTACATTGGAAAAAATGTATTACAAACATTATGTTACGCCGCTGACCCCATCTGCGATGTGGCAGGCGGTAACAGTTTTACGACTCTGGTTACGCGTCCACTCTCTTTCCTTGTCTAAGATAATTGGTAAATCTAGGAAGAATCTCCATAAAGCGGAACGTTTATTTAATGAGAGATACCCAGATCGCCCTAGCTCGAGAAAATATTTGAGGGAGCTTCTTCACAAGTTTGAAGCAACAGGTAGTGTTCAAGATGCCAAACGATCTGGTCGACCAACATTTAGTGATGATAAAAAAATTGATATAGTTGCTGAAATGGTGGTAAACCCTACTTCCTCTTCAACTAGAGTTGCGTCTATCTTTGAAGTGAGTAAAAGTACTGTACAGAGAGTGTTGGATAAAAATAAATTTCATCCATACAAGTTAAAAATGGTGCACCACCTTTCGGATGACGACCCCGATAGAAGACTCGAATTCTGTGAATGTATGACAAATAAAATTAGTCAAAACCCACATTACACAAAATAGTTTGTTTAAGTGACGAAAGTACTTTCTGCCTCAATAGAAATGTGAATACACAAAATGTAAGGTATTGGAGTGACACAAATCCTCACACCTTTCGTGAACAACATACCCAATATCCAGAAAAAGTCAATGTTTGGGCAGGTATTTTGGGAAACCACATAGTTGGTCCTGTTTTCCCAAATTCAAATTTTAGAGGTGAAGTGAATATGGAGATGTTACAAAATGCAATTGAGCCGTTAATTTTTGAAATTCTGGAAGATAATCCAGATGAATTCGGCCATCTGGAAATAACATTTCAACAAGGTGGTGCTCCTGCACATTATTATGGTGGAGTAAGACGTAACCCGGATTAAGAATATCGAGGTAGATGGATCGGCCGGCGAGGTCTTATATAATGGCTACCTCGGTCACCAGATCTGACACCATTGAATTTTTTTCTATGGGGGTACTTGAAATCTAAGGTTTATACTACGGCACCAGATAGCATTGGCGTTTTGAAAGATAGAATTATTGGAGAATGCAATGCAATTTCAGCTGACACATTCGAACGAGTACGACAAGAGTTTACTAATAGGATGTATTACTGTCAGGAAGTAGACGGAGCAAATTTCGAACACTTGCTATAAGAATTCATTGTTGATATTTGATTAATTAAATTTAAAAAAATTATTTCAATAATTTTGGTATTTATTTAATTTATCCTTCAAAATTAGTTTAAACCCAAACAAAATTAATATGGTTATGTAGCCAATGCCAATGCCTTTCAAACGAGAAAACACTTGACATAAGGTCCTAGTTAAAATTATTAGCCAGAGTGGCACTGTGACGTCATCTATTACTATTACGTCACCTCTGTTACCATTCGTAGGGAAGCTTACAACACTTTATTTTCACCCTCCAAATGTTATTAATGTAAGTGTAGCCGTTCAAAAGATACGAGAGGGGGAGGGTACTTTTGAATGGCATTGTACATTAAAGTCCAAGTAAATTATAGGTAAATTTGGAATATGAAAATCAATGTTTCAATGTGGGTCTTCATAGAGCTTCTTAAAATTCAAAAAGTTTCGAACTTTTCAATGTTCTATTAAATCAAATATTTTTTAGTGAAATTATTTGACAAAGTGTTACACAAAATTGTTCGTACTTACCGGTAAATAATTCATGTTATTATTATTATATCCTTTAAAACACTACCAGTCGCACAAACTAATATCAATACAGTGAATTTATTAGAAATGCTACCCAAGTCTTTATAGATAAGTGGGTGGGTTAACTGACCACTGCCCCGTGTAATACTATGTTTTGTAAATATAATAAGAGTGAAAGTGTCTCAGTATGCTACAAATTTTTCATACGGACCACCGTATTATGTAAAACTGGACTTGCTTTCTTGATCTAAATATTCTGCGTCTTCTGAAAATGTCATAACTTTATATACCTACTGTGGTTAAATACTTCTGAAGGTTTTTTTTCCTCTCTCAATGTCTGTCATAACCAGTTGTTCTGGTTAACGAAAATATTCAATTGCATAAAGCTAAAAGTGTTCACGTAAAACTTGTTCAATTGAGTCTGTTATGAATTGAGATATTACATAAAGTTTGTAGCAGATTTTTATTTAATACGAGGGTGAACATATAACATAGTTGACGTGTCTTAACAAATATCTAATGTCAAAGTTAACTGTCATGTTTAGTTCCGCTTTGTGTACATAGTCCAATAAATGAAGGCGAAAAATACCGTCAACATGGGCATCTGGTCCAGCAAGGAATTTTTTTTTTAATTTGCAGGTAATAGTGGGTACATTGAACCTCCAAAATGTAGAAGGGTCGGAAAATGGCTCTGGAGATCCCGAAAATCTGTTTTCCGCCGATATCTCCCGAACTACGATCCCTAGAGAATTTTTGTTCAGACAAAAAATAAAAAGCAGTTTATTACCTACAAAAATTGTCCCCACAATTTTTTTCGTTACACCAATATTTTTTGCAAAAATGGTGGTTGAAAAGTTCGCAGTCTTCTGAAACTTAAAAACTGACGCTTCTAGCCCAAAATCTGGGATGAACTACCCTGAGAATACACCAATTTTTATGTTCAGGCCTCCAGGCATCTATGGTAGATGGCGCCACCTTGCATTTTCGCAACCGCGAAATAATTAAGGCAATGAAAAGAAACATGAAAATGATCGATCTCTTACCCCTATCTCGGGGTCAAAAAAGTTATCGCTTTCTTTAAAATTAAGACCCTGGCCTGCTTTTATTGGACAGACCAATCCCAGGAATGATTGTGGGCGAGAAGGATTGAAATTAGACGCTAAAATTACGAAAATAACTTTCCCATTCTTTATTACCGAATACCTCTTCCTACACAGACGATACCTTCTCCAGGAACAAATGGTGGCTGTCTTTCCTGGTCTTGCTAATATTTATTAGGGTTTCTAGTCCTCGGGTGTTACGTCTTCAGTCAGAGCTTGATCACAAATAAAACACACGGGTGTACTAGAATCCTCTGCGACTGCTCTTAATTTTTTGTCTGAACAAAAATTCTCCAGTGGTCAAATCTCGGCAGATATCGCGGAAAAACGGACTTTCGGGAATTTCAGAGCCATTTTCCCACCCTTCCACAATGGTCAGGTTCCTGACATTTTGGACCATACCATAACCTGCAAATTAAAAAAAATTGCTCTTGCTGGAACAGTTGCCCATGTTGACACCTTTGTTTACTGAACTAACAGCTGTATCTAAACCAAAGTTTTTAAGTTGATGAGTTGAAAAATGGAATTTTAAGCCGAGAAAATTTTTCAGCAATAATTTTTTCAACCCCGCTATAAAAATAAAATACAGCTGACATAGTTCCGTATGATTTAAAAAAATGGGAAAGTGGTAACTACAGATGAAAATTGCGATTAAGTTAACACTAATGATATTAAACTAATTTTCATTTTAACGAACTGGCGTTATTCATGAATTTAGTTGTATCCAATCAACTGTGGAAACAAGAGACACAAATTCAAGATAAAATTATGTAATATGAAGTAGGTCACTCAGTCAAGCTATTTGATAATGTAATGAAGGAGAATTTCCAAAATTATTGAATTGAATTGAAGTAAAAGCATCAAGAGGCAGCCTTTGTCTGCTGGAAAGGTAAAAAAATACCAATATATCAAATATTGTTATGGTAAACTGAATATTGTTTAATAAAAAAACTAGATATTGTAAAATTTGTATAGAAATTCACACTTGATGTAATTTATGCAATAGTTTAGAAATCTTTCACAGGATATTAGTGAAATAACATAGTATTATTTAGGCCATATCGACAAAACATATTTACAGCAATAACGAATTTTTCAACATTTTTACGCCAAAGAAAAAAAGTCTTTTAAGTTCGATCGCGCGTAATTACATTTAAAATAATAAATCGATATGATGATTTCTTTTTTTTTCAACATTATAAAAATTTGATAAATCCTCATTGGTATTATTTTTAACAATGTAGATTATATTTTATAATGTATGTAAATTTTGAGGCGATAGAAAGTGTTAGGCTGGTCTCACATAATATTCAAAGTAAGTGATTACGGAATTCAGGCGAAAAGATTCAGGAGGTGATTATCCGCTTGAAATAATGACGGGTCTTTCCTGTGACAACATTTACTTAGAATCCCCTTACAATGACTCCTTTTTTTCATCCTAGAATTAGTGAATTTGGAAAAAGAAAAATACAAAAATATATTCTGTGTGATACCTCCGGGTCCAGGTCCCTTGGGAGCGGCTCAAATAGTCGTATGGAAACTACTTGATTCACTGTGATGATGTTTTATTGGATAACTTAACTAATCACACTAATTATGACAAGGGCTGTACCCACAGAACACAGGGCTGTACCTACTTCAGCCTGTCATTATAATATGAACTACATTGAATGTGAATCTATTAATGTAAATGCCCACTTGTACACTTCATCAGCATAATAATATACGTACTTCCCCAGGTCAACTATCCTCTTACGTCATCCCTCACTGTCACTTACGTGTCTATTTACTATTCGACAACTATAAAACAATAAATAACTGAATTGTTTTCAAAATAGATATAATTACATTGAATTATTTAATAATAAACAATTTCAATGAAGCTAATTCTTGGTGTTATGTAATGCCAAAAGACAACACATTACAATTGATAGTAGGCTGGTGTCATCAGTGGCGTAGCTAAGTGCCCGCAGTTGTGGGGGTACCCGTAGTATCAGTGGGACCAGGGATTCCATCCGCCAGCGCAAAGAAAAAGTACTAAACAAGAAACTCGTTCTTCTACATACAATTCGATATTTTTTTTAAATTTTGTTGTAGCCTGAATAAAGTAATGACTTCAAATTATAAACCAGTCGAAAATGGTAACAAGGTGAGCACGTTAAATGGTAGAATCAACAGGAATATTTACCATTTATACACTTGTGTCCGATTTGACAGAGTTCTGGTGAGTTCTTGATGGTTGATTACAGGGTCTCTACACAATAATCAAATTAATATGAGAGACTATGTAATTGTACTTCTTAAAGTACATTCCACAATACAGGGTGTCCCACTGTAAAGTAACACACTCAAGTTTTTAGGGAACGATTTAATTTTTTATGAAACCATGTCAATAACTTCCAAAAGTAAATTATTATATTTTAACAGCTTGGAAACGTTAAAACTCGAAAATGAGACAAGGGATTAATGCGTTCAGTAATTTTTGGATGAGATTAGGATTATGTAGAGATGCAGATGGAGGTCACATACAACAACTTATTTATTAAATATAGTTTTTTTTTGTTTTGGTGTGTTTCATGAAGTTATTTTTGGTTCCTTGTTCTTATATATGTAAATAAAAATGTTTGTTTTAAATGTTTTCTTCCTTTCTAGTTTTCCCGATTCTGTAAATTGTTGTACCCAAGTTAACATCGATTTTCGTGTATAGGCTTATTTCTGTCAAAAATGGCTCTGAATATTTTCCAGGGGGCCTATTCTTGAATGTCGAATGACATTTGTCGTATTCGACATATTTCGATAGAAATTGTCGTACAACATTAGGCATTCCAATGACCTGTCAAAACAAATTCAATATGGCGGCTGGGGGCAAATAGTTTGTTGGTGTTATATTATTGTGCTGTTGAAAAGTTTATTTAAATTTTGTGGGATTGTTGTTTTTGTGCCTTTTTATATTATTTAGGACTTATATAGTGGTAGGTGTATTTAAAATAAACCGATAATTTCGTTTCAAAAATGGTCATTTTTTTTTCGGCGCTTTCGGGAAAAAATATACATTTGGCAACTATGTCAATAAAAAGTTGAAGGAAATATAAGACGTTTAGCGAAAACTGCACGTCGAAATGTTTTTCCATTCTGGAGTAATAAGCCGTCAAAATGTATTACTTTATAGTGGGACACCCTGTATTTCGTCGACCGTTATCTGATCTACAGCTCCTGCATAGTAAGTGAAAAAGAGGTGATGAATAGAAAACATTTGTAGGGTTTTAGGAGTTACTTTATTCATTATTGCACCACATATTGTTTATAAACATCAAACATTAATAACACTTTTAATATAATTAATAACTACAATAAATTATCTAAACATGCAACAGCAAGCTATGGCATCTAAACCTGGTACCATTTTTAATACACAGGTCCAACGGTTTAGAAGAAAGTATATAGTGACAAAAAGGCGGACTCGCCTTTTTTGTTCGGACCCTCACCAGCTTCTGAACAAAAATTCTTTTGTTATGTTAGGTTGGGCATAGATTATTGTCTATTAGCAATAATCTTTCTCTGAAGTTTACAACGTCAGATTCAATAGACTCAGATTTTCGAAATCGTTTCATAACATTTAAACACAAATAGCTGAGCGGTTATAGGGTTGCAAGCGATAAATACAATTTTTTTCAGGTCCCCTTACTGCATACCGGATATTAGCCCAATATAGATTTTTGATTGGCTCAGCAATTCTCGTAGAATGATTGGTTATTTTTGTTTATTGATATTGTGTTTATTTCTAAAATATTCTAATTGAGGATATTTTCCATAATTATTCTTAATATTTACCTATAAGAGCCATAACCGTAGGCTGGAAATTTATTTTGGGCTACCAAATTTATTTTAAAATTTGAATTGTGTGCTGGATATTTTTTTGAACAACTTTTGGATAATAAATTCAGTCAGATATCGACTCATCAGAAGTCGAATAAAGTTTCTTGGGGAGCTGTTAGTTGTCAAAACAATCCTAGCTCCGAGCTCCGGTTATAAGAAAGGAAGTTTGGACGAGTTACCTTGTAGATGCTTGAATAAGGCTTAAAGTCTTGAAAACAGTGATAAAGATGACAAATAGGAGCTCATGAAGTCTATCTTGATTCTTTGACCAAACAGAAATATATACAAATACCACAATAAAGGCTTTAAGTTCTTCTGAAGTGTTTTGAAAACAGTAATAAAGATTTCCATTGACAAATAAAAGCTCGGGAAAGTTATCTTGGTTCTTGAACCCACCATAAATATGAAAAATAAGTGTTACAAGCACAATAATAAATACTTCCATGGATGTACCTAGATATAGATGAGAGCCTGAAATAAAAACTACCACTTCTCCCACTGAGCTTTTGAAATATTTCTTTCGGCTTCATACTTTGAATAATTTTGGAAAATTTCCAGAGGATACACTACACATTACTAACGCTTATACATTTTTAAATATATTTTTGGCAATCATCATTCGGGCTAACGATAGGAGAACTATTCAGTACACTTTTTTTTGTGCTTTTATTCAGTCGAAAAATTAAGGGTATCTAATTGCCCCGCTTCCTAAGAATTTGAGGAAAAGGATTACGTGCAGCCATTCACATAATCCAAAACAGGGACCCTTTTGTTAACCAGCTTCGCAAAGGAGTTTCGAAATATATTCTTTCTCCGCTACGTCGCTGATATATTAATTTTGAAAAATTGTGCGTTGCTCCTATCTTGTTTACAAAATAACATTAAATATTATATATATTGTAAATTAAATTTGAGGCTAAATTGAATCCTAACGTTTCTAAATAGTCCATTTAATATTTTTACCAACTAAAGTATTTTATTTTTTTGTACATTCAAATTCTAATGATATATTTTATTTATATAAATTTATATTTTTTTTACTTATCTTGAAGCTATTCGTCATCTTCTTCATTCTGGTATGTCACATATCGCACTGAAGATTTCTCTTCCATTAACAATGACTGCAAAATAAGAATATAGATTAGGAATTTTTTTTATTTTTAGTTATTATATTGGTCCTGAAAATATAGAAACCTTCTGAAAAGTCCCTGAAGACTCCACTTTGGGCTCAATTTGAAGGTCACGGCAAGGGTTTTTAAACGAGAAAAGATGGTCCCCAAACCCTGGAAAACGGCTTTCTCGCTAATATCTGGCTACATATGCGAACTAAAGGATTTTTCTTCGGATCAAAAATGAAGATCATCTTATTATCTACAAAAATGGTCCCCATCATTTTTTTAGAATATTCGACAGTTATCGAGAAAATCAGTTCTAAAGTCTCCTCATTTCAGCTGTAGGAATTCTGCTGTCTATGCAGTAACTTGTAAGCGGGCAGACGAATTGTTCCATAACTCGGCAAAAAATTGACATTTTCTGATGATTCAAAGTTCATCACAATGTGAAGACCCGTAGATCATTCCATGTGTAGGGGGCCATTTTCCCCCCCTTCCGTAAACTCAATCGCGTTTAGTTTTTTCTCGTTTAAAAACACCTGCCCTGCCCTTCAAATTGAGCCCAAAGTGGAGTCTTCAGGGACTTTTCAGGAGCTTTGTCTCTTTATTTACTGCACTATTATATTTCTCACCCGTTTTTCTTCCTTTGTAGGTGGACTCTTCAAACAATAAAGTAGTGGAGCATACAAAAAATTTAAAATAGCTATTCCAAATAGCATCCACTCAAATCCTATAGTCTTAACCAATGTTCCACTCATTGCAGGACCTAAAATAATAAAATAATGACTGAATTAATTATTAACTTAAAAGAAATTCACTTATATGCATAAATATAGAGATCAAGACAATATTTTTGACAGTTGTATGTTTCCGTATCAAAAATTATAACCACACATTATCAATTTTCCGGTATTCGGCATTAAATTAGTTTAGTTGGGTAACAGTTGCGTAATTCACATTTTAAAATACCCAATACTGGTGCATTCAAAACTTGTAAGTAAATCACGTGCCAGTTTAAATTGTTGTGTAGCAGGAAACAAAACATGTAAAAGGAAATATAAAAACAAATGTATTGAGGGAAAGCGTAATATAGTCCTGTGGCTGGTGATCTTTTTCGACGTATAAATAGGAAAGTAACAAGTTTTCAAGGTCACAGTTGTCACCGATACCGCAGCACGAGACATCAGGTAGCCGTAGGAGAAACGAGTGTATCCAATTCTAAAGGTGCTTCTAAGCGGGCAATATTTTTAGTGCAATATGTAGCTGCAACAAAGTGGCTGGCAACATTGCCAGCAATAACAGCCAGACTAGGTAATATATTGACTATGTCACTAGAGTACCTTGATAACTGATAAAATTTGAAGGTTTTGAACTGGCAATTTTTTTGTCTTGTAGCGGCAATTTTTTGACGTTTAATATATCAAATCTATGTGTATAAAATTCTATCACTCTGTGATAAAATTCAATATAAAATCTTTGTTAGTGGTTTCTAAGGAAACTAAGTTATTTATTTATTTATTTAACTGTCTAAAAATTATTAAAACTGTTTCAAAAATTTAAATAAATATTATTAACATGAATAATACAGGATTTGGAAATAATTCAATAAATGAAATAGAGAGTACAATTAAGCAAAGTATACCGCGAAATACAATGAAGACAAAAAAGTCTGCGTGGGAACAATTTAGAATGTCTCTGGACGCACATAATTATACATTAGAAAAGGATACTTTCGAACAAGTTATAGCAAAAATTCTTGAAGATTATGGTTTTAACATGAAAAAAAGAGATGGAACTGATTATACTGAAGCTAGTGTGAAAACACTTTGGAATACGACTGCTCAAATGGTTCAGGAAAAATATTTTCTAGAATTTAACATCAAAATTGATCCATTTAAAGATACCCATGAATTTGCTAGATTGGCCAGGGATACATAACGTAAAAAGCTTCAGGCTGAACCTGAAACCAGAAAAAAAAGTTCTAACGCGTTTACCAAAGAAGAATTAATGGAAATGGTAGAAAGCTATTCTGAAGATAATCCTGATGGGTTACAAAAAAAGTTTTTTCATTTATGTTAGTTCGAATCAGCATGGCGTGGAAATGAAGCTGCTAATTATTGTGATATTAATTACTAAAAAGAATATGATAATAAAGGTAATTTTCCTGGCAGGGTAGAATATAATCCAATCTTTTTCAAAACGACATAAGGAGAATCAACAGCTTTATCTGGCAGTAAGTGGCTGGTAAGAAATAATGCTAACAACAATTTGTGTCCCGTTCTTTTATTTTTAAAAATTATTGAAAAAAGAGAATCCAATCCTTATCTAACAACAACAAGATTATTTTTAACAGTACATCCAAATTGGGAGAAAGGAATATGGTACAAAAATTCACCATTGAGAATTAGTACAATTTGTATATACAGTATAGTATATGTCGATGTCAGTGCAGAAGATTTTTTTATTGATACTCAACGTATAAGTAAACTTTGTTATAAATTTATAGATATCGAAGAACGATAGATTTTTACATTGTTTACCTTACAATGATGTTGAAAAAACAATTGCTTCTCGGGCTATATGCCCTGACAGATATTAATTTTTTTTTCCCAGGTACGCCCCTGAGAATATTGAAAAAAAAACAGGTTTCATTCAAATCTATCGAGAGTATGAAAACCATACAAGTACTATTAAAAAACAACAAACTAGAAATACTATAAAAGATATACAAATAATCTTAGAAGGAAGTATGCTCAAATAAGGAATAAGTATATACTAAATTTCTCTCAATTTAATGTACAAAGCAATTACTTGTTTACCAGAAAGAAGTGAACATAAAATTGGAAAGTGAAAAAGGGTACCATGACTTTTTTGCTCGACTATATATATAATTTTAATATTTTACGTATGCTTTCTTAACTATAATGACGTTTATTATTCACCAGTGATTATGGGCGTGGATAATGAACAGGTCACATGACACTGACACTATAATATACTTACCAACAGCAAATCCCAAGCAAAACGCAACATCTCCTATAGCATACACACTGCCGTAAACAGCGGAATGTCGTATATCCACCAAATACCCCAATTCGGGCATCATGGAGCTGTCGACCATACCAATAGCGAAACCAAGACCAGCGTTAGGAACTATCAGATGATTGATATTCTTCGCTAAAGGTATCTGCAAATAATCGTGAAGATCGATAACTTCAATGAAGACATTTTGTAGGATCTGAGAACTTACCAGCATCAAACATACACCGATAACAATCAATCCTAACAAAGCAGCCAACCATCTACCCATCCTATGTCCCAAAGGTCCAAACAAATTGGTGCCTATTAAATACGATATACTGGCAGGTAAGAACGTCACTCCCTGCTTCCATCTTCCCGCACCCATGGTGTCCATCATCCAGATGGGGAGTGATGGTTCCAGCATGGCGATACCCATGTTTGCAAAAGTTATAGCGCCTAAAAGTACAATAACATTCAGCTAACATGTAGCTCGTCACTAATTGCCAGTTGATCTGATAATAATAATACTATACCTGCTGCTATAATTATGTAAGGATCTGATACCAAAGATTTCAATGAAGGTGGATCTGACTCTTGCCTTATAACAGAGGGTTGGAGCATAAGAAGCTGGAGCACTAGGAAAAAAGTATATACAGAAGATCGAAAAAATGTTATAAGTTTTATACTTTCTCCTAAGTTATAATACTTACAGCCATCTGCTAGTGCTAGTGCTGAGAGTATTAAAAATGGAGCAGATTTTCCAACAAATTCGTACATAACACCTCCGAATGGTGGTCCTATGAGTACACCCAATGCAAGTCCTCCCAAAGCGATGCCCATAGCATTACCTCGCTCTTTGTCGTCTGGATACCTTTCTGCAAGCATCCCCATACCAGATACGCTTGAACAAGAAGAGCCGATACCCTGTAGGGCTCTAGCTATAAATAGAACACTATAACTTCTACCGAATGCAAATACTGAAAGAGAGAAAAAATATTTGTTACATATTTAATTAGCTACTAGAAGAAAAAGTGCAAGAAAGTGTGAAGTTGACAACTATTGCTTCTTCTAGCCAACTGAGAAGTTGAATTTCTCTATTAGTGGTTAATAATTTTCTATTATTAACCTAGGTCAATGATGAACAAATTCAGATATTTTGAGAATTCAGGTATAGTAGTTCAATAAAAACTTGTTCAGCCTAACTTTGTATATCCAGGAGATTGTCTTTAACATATTTGCTGCTTGAAATTACCTATCAAGATAAAATTATTTGAATAAAAATGCAATTAGTTTGAAATTCGCGCTCAACCAAAAATGACTTATGACATAACGAGTACGTTCATAATATGATGACATGTCTCGGAATTTTTTATAATTTTCTAAAATAATGACATAAAGAGTTTTATTCCATAAGTGGTTCCACACTGTATATACATCATGGTGTTGAATACATTTATAAACCTCTTGTCTTAATTGGTTAAAAATGGCACAAAATAGATTACAATAATGTTTTGTTTTTATTAAACAGAATCTATTTGGAATGTTTACTTAAATCCGTTGAGGCGCGACTAGGAAATTCCAATATAAATTTTTGGCTCAAATATTCTTCGAATATCCTTTTTATTTTATATGTATTTTATAAATTCTTGTTACGTAGCAGGATTATTTTATACATATTCATAACTCCAAAGAAAAAATCCGATCACGATTCACTTTCGACACCTATCTTTGTGGATAACGGGTGTTGAAAATGACAGTATGCATTTTAATTATGTTACAAGATTTGATTAGAAAATAATGTTGCAATTGTTAAAAATACTAACTGGACAATATCTGCAATACGTTCACTTTTCTTTTCACCAGAAGGTCAACAAAATCAGAATCAGAACCAAATTTACACCCAGCTTAGAGGTTGTGATATTGGGTTAAGTTGGGCATAGGGGGTTGATGGGAGTACGCTCTCTCTCGAGTCATTTTAGTTCCCCCTTTCAACACTCTGTATAATACAGAAAAGCACAATAAAAAAAATAAAAAGAATAAAAAGAAGTGACTAAGCACTGATTCGTCTTATTAACGTCTATACAATTAAGTTAGCACTGTGGAGCGTAACATCTAAAGGCGCTTTGTGATAGAACGGCGTGTAAGTGGTCCTAATTAAATTACTTTTGGAAGCAGTGCTAATAAGAAGAGACTTCACAACTAATGGAGAGGAGATGCTACACCCTTAATTCCCTTTTACCTATCCGATGTCAATCAAGACCGCTCCGATATCAATTTATCTCATTGGTTGATAAGCTACCAATGATTGTTATTGTAGTGTGTAGTCTTCTGTTAATTATGCGCATCAAAATTACCGAAATTCACAGTCACTTAATTATAGTTTCCTGTGGAAATTGTTTTATTTCGGTAGAGCGTTCAAATATAATCGTTTATTAAGAAGCTACAACTACTTCTCGGGCTATGTACCCCAAAAGACATTGAATCACACTTATAAGTTAAACTTATATTAAACTACTATCTTTGACGTCTAATAATATTAATTGTTCGATTGGTGAAAGGAACATAACCTAAGCCACTTATCTTTAAAAAAGAAGAATTAACAAGGTTATTACTTTTAAATTTGTCTTCACTCTTTCATTAGATTAGGGATAGGGATCAGTGGAAAAAGCGGAAATGGCAACACTCTCCGGAGGCTAGCCTAGCGGTTGCGATGATATACGAACCAATACGAACTAAGGAATACAGAATACGAGCGTGGGTTCGTGCGTGCTTGTTTTGTTTTAGAATTTTAGACGATTAGATGATTAGCGGGAATAATTAAGTTTTGTTTTTTCTTCTTGATACTTTTAAATTAAAATTTGAACAAACAGATGTTATTTTTCAAATTTTACAACATAATAATTCACTGATATAATTTGTTCAAGAGAGCTTTTGAAGCATCTCCTTGATAAAATATCAAGTTTCCGTAATACAGAATTTCATTTTAATATTTTATTTGAAAATTTTTCAAATAATGAGGCTCCTTCCGTGAAAAGGAGGAAAACATAATTTGGTAGAAAAGAAGCTACATTATAAACAACTTTTTATGAACTTTTAGATACTATTAGGGTCAATTCTATAAGAAGTGGTTAAAAATTAACGGTACGCCGTTAAATTTGACAAAGTTTACGCTATTATAGATGTTTTAATCTATACATATAGTCCAGTAAATGAAGGAGGAAAAAAAGGCAAAGTTAACATTAATGACTCCCTGTTTTCATCTTCCGATTGGAAGTTGCATTTGGTTCCTCATTGAACATGAGAGAAAGTTCTGCATGAAAACGCGTGCGAGAGCGGAGAAAATGGCCCCAAAAGACCAGGAAAATAGGTTTTCAGCCAATATCTCCTAAAATATGGCAGTTAGAAATTTTCGCTTCGGATAAAAATTGAAGTTCAGGTCATTTTCTACAAAAATGGTCCTCATAATTTTTTTCGCAACATCAATATTTTCTGCAAAAAAATCGGGTTGAAATACCGGAGATTTTGAGACTTGTGAAATATGCAAGTTTTGTACAAAATTTGAGCTGGGAGGTGTTGGAAATCCATTATTTTCAATGTTTTGGATTGTGGAAACCAATTGTAGATGGCGCTACCATATTTTACAGATTGGGAAAATCCTCGGTGCCATAAATGAGAAACCCTGTAACCAGACACTTTTGATGGATATTTATATTTCCGAAGGTCTTGTTTTCCTCTCAGATGAGGCCTCAAGATATACTTATTAGGAAAATGGGCTATAAGATTAATTCTAGCGAGATGGACCTCACCAGTGGACCTGAATCTAGCAACAATCAGCTTTGAACTGAAGTTCATTAGGCTTTTGGTAAGGAAAACTGAAAATGCCTCAAGAGTGAAGAATATTTACCCATAATACTCAGCAACAATTTCTTGCAGATTCTCCGCAAATTTTTTTGCAACCAGACTGATTGAGGTTTTTGGAATAACGAGTTATAAACGTTCTCCATGTCTAAAAATATATTTTTTTTATTTATATATTTATTTATTTATCAACGGGAGAACCCAATATAATGATACAAGAATAATACATTATAGACTAAAATATTACATAGAAAATTTTTAACAAAAGTACAAGAGATTCGCGGGTTAATTGTCCGTGAATTGATGAAAAAAGTATATAAAAATACATTGCAATTTTGACATAAATCTGTTCGTCACCAGACATCATCTGATTCTTGGTCAATAACTTCTTCTGGGTCTAGAGCTCCCTCTAGCTCTACCCCGTCAACAACTTCTTCTGAGTCTACAGTTTCCTCTAATTCTACCTCTTGGGATAACATATTATCGCTGTCTTTACAATTCGAACACTGGCGTGTCTCACACGAACCACAAATAGATGAGCAGACGACACGAGCGCCACGTAGAGCACACGCGCGGCGAACGACGGAGGAACGAAAGTAATAAATTATAGCGTATACATTTAGATATACTGGTTTTTCCCCGGGGTATCAAAGATATGACTTATATACATCGATGGAAAGGTGGGAATTCCCCCATTACACTAGTTAAGGTGTTAAAATGTTAGAAATAAAGAGCAGGGAGAAAAAAACCACCAACAAAAAGTGCGTTTTTTCCTTGAGCCCACGTTTTCTAATTTTATTGAAAAATGGACGACTTCGTCGAAAAAAGTAATTGCACAATCGAAAGGTAGACATTCTTAGCTTTCAAATGATGTATCATAGAGACCAATCGGATCATGTATAAATTTTTAATTGATGGTTCACAAAATTTCCCCGCGATCCAAAAACAGCAAAAATTTGGGATTCAATAAACAACGATTAATTGAAAGTTAAAAAAAATTAGGGTATACAAATTTCAGGGATGACAAAGGACCTTATGAGGACCCATAATCAAGAAAATTTTGAGTAAATTAGTGCAATACAAAAAAAATAGGAACAAATTCCTGGCGAGGTCAAAATTGCACGGGAGCAGAAAGTTTGACGCGTGTTCCGATATGGCCATAAGAGTCAAGCATGTCTCAATTCACAGGGTATGATAGCAGCAGAATTCCTCTTTCACATGAATTTTGAAACATGAGAAAATATGCATTTTTCACAAAGTTATTGAATAATTTGTCCCCACGCTGATGTGTAAATACATGGACTGTGCTCTCCGGCATACAGCACAGAAGCTCATTATTCGAGGTGCGCTTGGTGCCGTTTTTCTCGAAACCGGTCAAATTTTCGAGAAAAATCATAGGGACCATTTTTGTATAAAATTAACTGAACTTTAATTTTTATCTGAACCAAAAATCTCTAACTGCCATATTTTAGGAGATATTGACTGAAAAACTATTTTTCTGGTCTTTTGGGGCCATTTTCTCCGCCCTCGCACGCGTCTTCATGCAGAACTTTGTCTCATGTTTAATGAGGTACCAAATGCAACTTCCAGCCGGGAGATGAAAATAGGGCGTAGTTAATGTTAACTTTTTTCCTTTATTTACTGGAATAATAGTCAAGATTATGATTCAAATTTTAACATGTATGGTATCCAATAAAGAGTTTTCCGTTAATACTTTAAAACTTAATATGCATACAGACGAGCAAAAATGGGTTAGAAGATTGTCTTATTGTTAACTGTGCGTTAAAATTTAACAGAATTGCACCTATTAAAGGTCAAATTGAGATTAGATTTTCCGATTTATATGAATTGAGGTTTTTCGACTTGACGAATAAAAGCTTATTCGAATGTTTTTCAAAAGAGTTTTCCAATACACTTTTAGATAACTTAGTTCTAAAATATAGATTTTTTGATAAAATAGTACTGCACAATAATTTATGCGGACAAAAAGTTGGTTTTTGCTGGGCAACAATTATTTTGTCACTGAAGTAGCTGGTGCGGTCGCTGCGCGAAGGTTAAATTAACTGTCTGAATATTTTTATGTCCAGCATCCTCTCTTGAAAAGTTCATGAGCCGCCACTGATAGGGATAGTATAGGAATAAATATTTATAGATTCTCAAAAAGATGTCCCTATCTCCCCTACGAATCAGTTCTACGCAAACACGAACAAATTCCAAAAATTTTGACTTGCTATTGTAACCGCGTGTGTTCTAGAACCGATGAAACTTGCAGTTTTCTTGGAATAGTTGGCTTTTATAAATGTAAGGAGCATGGGAGATTCAAAAAACCTTGACAATTTGTATAGATATTGTGAAAGGGCATGGTAGTGTGTGTAGATATTATGAAAATAAAAATTGTACTTACTTATTGTAGACAAAAACATTATAATAAATCCCGCGAACATGGGAATACTGTAGCCAATTCTATAAAAAGAAAATTCGTATATTATTAATTACATACATTATAATACACTGTGTCCACTTAAGTTCGCACTATATGGGAAACTTTTTTATTATCAATTTCAGGAAAAAAACGTATTCCTCATATTCTTCATGTTCTGCATGTTCTAAAATCTAAAATACAATGTATGTATGTGTTTTGGGATGACATTTACTGAGACCTAGATGATCTTTGTGGCCTCTTACTTCCACTCAGTTTCTGAGGAGAGTCTCAGAAACTAGTAGTTCCTTTAGTCCTATTTCCCGGAGGAATTTTAGGATGTCTGCAGGCTTCAACTTAGGCAAATGTTCCTCTTCTATCCAGTAATCTCCTAAGTGCTGTGCTACATCAGCTATTTGTATAGTTCAGATCCTTTTGTACAATATCACAAAGGGTGTTTTCGAATTTCCCCTTGGCTGCTATGACAATATGGTCGGCATATCCTTGGCAGGATATTCCGAGATCCGTCAAACCACTCCTCCCTGTGGGCATCCTCTGGTAGTGCAGATGAAGACAATGTCTTTGCTCGTCCTCGTCTCTGCTACTCTTGTGGTGAGCAGTTCCGACATCCATTTGGATGTTGTGCTGTCTACACCTCTTCTGTTTAATGCTTTTTTGACAGCTTCATGTGGAGTATTGTGAAAAGCTCCTTCTATGTCCAAAAATGCACATACTATAGTTTCTTGGTTGTCTAGAGCACCTCGGATATCCTCCGTCAGTTGTACTAGTGCAGTCTCCATAGATCTGCCTGCCCGGTAAGCATGCTGACATGGGTGGAGAGGTAGTCTCTCTAGGATTTCCGTTCTAATATGGTTATCTATAGCCTTTTCCATCGTTTTGAGTACAAACGATCGTAGACTAATTGGTCCAAAGGATCAACTTTTTTTCATACTATTTTTCGATATTGTCAAATTTAAAGTTACTTTACTCTTGAGTAAAGTTCATATTTTTCGAGAAACCTCATATAATACCGAAAAAAATTGATATCTGATAATTGAATTTCAGATTTTAGAGCATGCAGAACTTTTTATAAAGAAGAAGAAGTTTCCCTTATGGTGCGAACTTGAGTGGACACAGTGTATTTACCAAAAGTTATGAGCAGAATAAATACAGATTGTTTCCGAATTATTCTGAAATATTGTTATGGCGATTTGTCATTCAGTTTAAGAAAAAGCTTCTTTAAGCATGTGTGATAAGTTTTCTCGTTATTGAGTTACAGGGTGTTGCCTTTTCTTTAATAAACGAGCTATGTCTGTAAGTGACACATATTTGGAACATAATTTTCGCTTAATGACCTCACAACAATATTTCACCCTGTATAAGTGACTATTAATTAATATTTATTAACGTTACAAGGCCGATATATAGCAACTAATAGATGAGGTTGGATATTTTAATCCGAGGCGCAGCCGAGGATGATCAAAACTGAACTTTTGACCGAACAAAAGATTTCTTAGCGCTGGCTGTTAACACTAACTTTTCAATTGTCATTTGAATACCGTTAATTATTCAAAATAATAGTATGGAATACGAAAAAAATGTAACAAATTTTTCTGTATGATAACAGCTAAAATTTCGGAGTAACGCCTGTGTATACAGGGTGTTACGTAAACAAATACCGTGATTTAGATGGATGGTCACCAATTATTCCAGTCAATTTTTTAATACAGGATTAAAAAGTTACAGGGCATATCAGTTTTAAAGACTATGCTTCGACATACCTGTGAGTTAGAGGTCCAACGAAAGGGTTGGCCAATAGCTGCACGAATGCCTTCGAGGCAAACATTATTCCCACCTGCACGGTCTCCTGCACCAAATCTTTGTGCCTCAACCGTTTCTCCTCATCTTCCGGACTAAGCGTGGAATAATTATCTACAAAATGAGTTAAATATTAAAAATGGAAAAATAGATTCTACAGGGCTATTTCTGAAGCACCAATATTTAAAGCATAATCACTGTTATCTAAATACTTACAATTTTCAATACTTGTTACAGTTGTCGTGGAATAATTAACACTTTGATTATATAACTCGCATGGACAAGGAGGATAAGTTGTAGTTGTTGTTGGAACGGTTGCTCTTACTGGTCCAAGTGGTGCTTCAGGGTGATTGATGTCGTACAGGAACTCGGGTATAATGGGAACTGAAAAAAAAATTATATTAAGTAGCGCAAGCAGAAGATCAAGACTGCGCCAGTGCTGGTCTTATTCTTTGAGCGGTATTGGACTGGCGGGATCGACCTTTGGTCTTGAACCAAGTTTCTTTCAGGTAATTTAGGGTGAATAAAGGTTTAAACAAGGTACAGGTCTTAGTATTGCACTAGTCAAGCAGCCATTAAAGCACTGAGCTCTCGTGTAATCAGTTCCAAAATGGTGTGGGAATGCCTAGGCAAACTCAATGAGAGGGGGAGAAAAAAGGTAGGTACTGCTTTCAAGGCTCTTCCCATAGTTTTAAAACTACTTTCCAGCTCTAGCAGCGTATGGCAATCTAAAATAATTTATCTGTCAATAACTTTATCAAAAGATAATTAAAGTTACATCTAGAAACGTTGTTTACAAGCTATTGCATAACTAGTTTGTTTTTCTCAAGTATATATTTGCCTAAATCGACCGTTTTATTCCGAAATCAATTCCACCCTCGTGCACCCCTAACACTCTGCTAACAAAATAAATGCACTCATACATTTTTCAAACACGTCAGAGCAGTCACTATCTTTAGTGGGAGCCCATATATTTTACGGCAGCTACCAGCGATGTGTTTACTGCAATCTGTTGATTTTAGTCCATGTTTAATTCAATGAAACAGACCATTTAATTCTGTAGATAAAATTGGAATTTATTTTTGTGTTCGGTGGAATAAATTCATCATGTGTAGAGGTTGTATTAGGCCAGTCGGTATGGGTCATTTTGGACCGAAAGTACGAGTAATTAGCAATACGGCTGTTTTTTTTATAAGTACCTTGAAGTATGTAGATTAATACGTAGATACACTTCCCCGGTTGTGAGGGAATCGAACGGGAGTGTCCTGACATGGGATATGTGGGCATACAGCGACCATGTAAAGAGGACTATCTTTTAGCAAAATAAATAGTCACATACGAGCGGAGTACTTGGGCGATACGGTCATTCAGACCATACAAGTCTCCGGGGAAAGACCAAATCTCCCCGGCTTTGCTTCAACAAGGCTGGGAGGCCGTTGGCACAATTTTGTGCATATCTTTCGGGCCTGTTTGGCACTGTTTGGCCCTGAACAGTGGAGGCAGGTGAGAGTCGTCTTCATACCCAAGCCGGGTCGTACCACATACACGGTGGCTAAATCCTTTAGACCCATTAGCCTAACATCCTTTGTGCTGAAAATACTGGAGAGGGTGGCTGATCGGTTCATAAAGGAAAAGCTTGGGCTTAGGTATCCTTTGCACAACAACCAACATGCTTTCAGGTGTGGCAAGTCAACTGAAAGTGCCTTACACCAACTGGTAACCCAGGTGGAGAAGGCGCTGGAAAATCGCATGGTCGCCCTGGGAGCTTTCTTGGATATACAAGGGGCGTTTGACAGCACCCCTGTAGGATCCATGTGTAGGGCTGCGGCAAATCATGGAATAGAGCCAATAATCACTCACTGACTTGGGGTCATGTTGTGCAACCGTACAGTAGAGGCCACATGGAAAGACCATGTGGCAAAAGTGATCGTCGCTAGAGGATGTCCGCAAGGGGGTGTTCTCTCGCCCACATTGTGGAACCTCGTCATTGACTAGCTAATAACACTTTTCAACGGTGAGGGCTTTCTAACGATTGGGTATGCCGATGATATTGTTGTTCTTGTTGTTGGAAGGCACATTACCGTTCTCAGGGACCTCATACAAAGGGCTTTGAATAGGGTACATGGGTGGTGTAACGAACACGGACTTGCAGTAAATCCTGCCAAGGCTGAGATAGTTGCTTACACCAAAAAGAGAGGTATAAGATCTGAAGGTCTACATCTTGATCTAGTACCACTGCCGGTGGTTGAACAGGTGAAGTATCTAGCAGTGATCCTTGATAAATCACTGACATGGAAGGCTCATCTTGATAGTCGCCTAAGCAAGGTGACAAACACGTATTGGGCCTGTAGGAGAGCCATTGGTCCGAGGTGGGGACTGACCCCCAAAACGATCATATGGTTCTATAGAGTGATTATGCTACCTATGCTCACATATGCGTCTCTGGTCTGGTGGCCGAGGGTAACCTTGGTCACGGCTAGATCGCAACTGGCACGCCTTCAAAGCGTGGTCAGTTTGGGGGCAACTGGCTGCATGAGGACTACACCAACTGTTGCGATGGAAGTGATCCTTGGTCTTCGGTTTCTTCACCATGTGATCGAGGCTGAGGCGGGGAGGGCTTTCCTGCGCTTGAAACGGCAGGGATACGTGCGAAGAGAGGAAGAGTGCAGGCACGTCAAGAAGCTCCGGCTCCTGGAAGATATTCCAGTTCTGGCTCGAGCGGCTGATGAATGCCTGCGTAAGTACTACTTCGCTACCCCATACAGGGCCATGATCCAGGATAGAGAGTCCTGGGAAAAAGGGAGGAATACACAGCCTAATGGGACCGTCTGGCACAGATGGCTCATGCTCCGGTGATAGAGCAGGGGCTGGAATTTACTCCAGGAACCCAAGAAAACAAGTTTGTGTACCATTGGGTGATGGTGTATCTGCATATCAGGCCGAGATATATGCTATCTTGGAATGTGCGCAGATAAACCTAGACAGAGGTTATGTGGATCGACGCATAACCATATACTCCGACAGACCTTCCTAATAACAATTTCCATCCTTCGAAATATTGTTTCAATGACACCTAGATATATAATATATTTTTTGTTAAGATTCTTGGTTTTTTATTAGAATATAATAGTTATATTATACATGAGATATTTGCCAAAAATGATTATGTGCTATGACAAAAAAATGCCATCTTAAAGCTGACACTTTCCTCTTCAAAACGCCGTATTACAATTATTTATATCTACAATATAACTGTACAATAGTTTATAATGTACTTCGCCGCGCTTAAGAAAATAGAGTCGCGCGGATGCGGGGCACATACTTAGTTTACCGAATTTTTTCCGGACAAACCATTGATGGGACGAAAAAAAACGCATGAGAGCTTTTTTATTGCAAAACACTTCCCTTACACGGTGGTATTTTTTATTCTTCTCCACCCTCTACCCAGCGTGAAATATTGGAAAATTTCGAAAAAAAAAAGTTTTTTGATTTTTTTTTCTAATTTAGGAAATCTATAGACTGGTAAACTTTTTTTTATAATAATCCATCGTGTGGCCTATATTTGGATTTCGATTCAATTATATAAGAAATCTTTTTTATTACGTGTGGAAGCAATGCTCGTCATATCAAACTTAAACTGCAAAATTTCAATAACCAGAAGTTAGGAAGGAAATTTATTTTCCAGAAAATGAAGACCATGGGAGAAACAGAAGAAGACAAACATTTTAAATAATCTAGAACTGTTAATGAAAAGTAGAGAACTGTCTGTTTAATTTTTTCGACGATCCGCCACTGAAAGAGAATCCGGAGGTGGTGAAAATAAGGCCGCAGTTATCGCTTGGGTAAGTTTTAAAAGCTCCACCATCCGCTTTTCATGTTTAATGCAATTCTCTGCCTATGTCGATGTTCGTGATGATGCCCGGCTCCGAGCAATCAACTAGAAGATTTTCGTTCACAAATCTTTAGATCGGCCTGGCCACCCTCATTTAGCCATAACATATACAGATTCACATGTTTAACATAACCTTAGAATTATTTTAACCTACAATTTAATGAAGAATTCAAAGCTATTATTGGCGAAAACTACGAAGTGGGCGACATCTGTTAATTTCCTTTCTAACTTCAATAAAGGTGAACAACAAAATCAGATGCCAATAATTTTGTTGTGTCATTTAAAATCTGTGATTTAAAATTTGAGTATAAATGGTAAAGAAATATAGCTATTGAAAGTGCTTTTCTGAGATAAAAACTTTTTAGGTTTAATAAAAATTTTAACGAACTAAACACCTTCACAAACTGTGACAGACTACTGTCATGCCATCAGCTGACCGGCCGCGTGCCTTTGTTGTTCACCCTTATAGCAGCCATATTGAAAAATTCAGTGCCATCTATTGACACGTGATTTTTTCCAATAGTTCATTTAAAAACCAGGAGGAGTAATTTGAAAAGCCTTAATCACACCACTAAAAGTTACCAGATTAGTTACTAAAGGGTGTGTTCCGAAAACGTAGTCAACAGTCGGGTTCCAAATATATTAAATATGCCTTGATATCAAAGACAAGTCGATTTCTCCTCTGATCTGCAGTATATTTTTCAGATGTACCTACGCATTGAACAAAATGTAAGACTTTTTCCTGTTTCGTTTCTTATTCAAACATAAGAAGATTCAGATTCACATCGACAACAAACAAATTATGGTCATTGTTGGTGGTGGAGAATTACAGATAGTCAAGTTACTTATATTTATTACAATTAAATTGAAAAGAATATGACAATTGATAATATGTTCTGGCAGTAACAATACTACAAAATTAATAGCATTGTAGAGCAATATGCAGTATCAATTTAAACATTTCCAACAGTTATCTTTATGTTGCCGGATTAAGTGTAATAAACCATTTTTCAAATACTCCTGAGATACCTTCTTCCTTCTTTTTAACTTCAAAAACCAATAATGTATTTTCTACCAAATCCATTATTTTCTATATTGTTTTATATCTTCTATGGCATGTTCTTCCGATGAACTTTGACGATTTCTTCCCAAATATGTATATAACAAATAAATAGTAGGTACCTACATTTGACTCGTCAAAAGGTGACACAGATAAATTTAATTTGTTTCAAGAAAGTCTGAATGTTTCTTTGAGGCTTGCAAAATTTTGTCCAGCACAGATAACATTTTTGTTCTTTGAACGACATTTTTTATTCACTCATCACAATTTTTCAAAAGATCCTGGTATTCCACCAATATTTTCTGCACGGAATAATGTTCCTCTACTTCAGTATTCCCTTAATACTCGCTAAACTGACTTTACTACTTTTTAAAAAATGTAAAGAAATAATGTACCCACTGCTTCAGAATATTTTTGGTTTTTCATCCAATATTTATTTATTTATCTGTCAGAACTATCGAAAATGAAAATTATCAGCTGATGTCAATATTAAAAAGTGTTGTGTGAAACTGGGCTGAATCTGACCAATCAGAGGTCTACAGAATTGCCAACTTTAATTCAAATCACTCCTCCTGGTTTTTAAATGAGGTATAGGCAATCCAGATCACGTAACCTAATATGGCCGTGCAGGGCAAACAATTTAGACAGATAGGTTAGTTTTGTATTGTCTATTCAGTCATAAACAGTGCTCAAGAATTTTTAGTCGAATTTATTAGTATATTTTGCTTCAAATTAGTATATTTTATTAGTGTTTAGTATATTGTTCATTTGATTAGAATTTTTTATTTAGAATATATCACTTCTCTTAGTTTTTATAAATATTGTTATTGAACAAAACTGAACAAAATGCCTGCTACATACAGCCTGATATTTGATTTTTGATTCTGTTGAATCATCTCTCTTGATTGATGTTAACCACATTTCTCTACGCTTCTTACTTAATTCATTCTTGTGCACCAAAAATGTGTTCTTTAAAACAGCTGGGACCTTAAAAAAGCTTACTTGGTCTCGGTTTGAACGGCTCCCACAACCGGTCTACAATGTATTAAATCACATTTGTTTGCTTTGTGTCGCCATATTGAATTTATTTGACAGCTCACTGGATTTCCTAATAGTCAAAAGCGCTCTTAAAGTCACTAACCACATGTATCAAATCAGAAGACACAGAGGTTACCAAACGAATTCTCACTTTTTCATTCATTCTCGAAATAATTCATCAGATTAAGTACCATTTTGTTTTGCTTGAGGATGCAAAATACCGGAAAATTGCTTCCTATTATTGATATTGTCACTTTGAATTGTCAAAGTGACATAACAGACATTTAAATAAAAACTTCGCTGGTGAAAGACTTTTTAGAATCGTTGAAAACTAAATAAATATCATTTTTTCTCCTGTTGGAATTGCATAAGTCTGTCTTATTCATTTTACGGATTTTATTTGGAAATTTTGATTAAACGCAATAAAAGAAAACAAAAACTGTGAGTATGTCTTTGTTGAATCGTATGACCCGCATGATAAGATTGCATTTGACTATAGCAGAGATTCCGCGAGAAAATTTAAACTGCCAAATGTTTCTCGATATGCTGATGAACACTATTGAGTCCTTCATGGTTGATAAATTCGAAAACCTACAAAAAAACGATGTCAAACTAACTCAAGATCAAAATTTGTGGCATCTTTCTATTACTCCGTAGCAGTAAGGGTCCAATTGGAGAATAATTATACAAATAAATGGATTGAAAGGTTTTAAATGAGTGGCCACCTAGGTCACCATACTCAATCCCTCCTTATTATACCTTAAAGCCTGTGGTAATATCACTAAAACAATATATTTGCTCAAACTTTTGATTTTTTACCTCGATATTTTGTTACACCCTGTATACATGTTACTTATTTCGCTGTAAAGCCTTTTTTACGGTTTCCCCGATCCTTTTTGTTGATATAATGAAATGACCAGTAGCTTAACAACTGATTTGTTAGATTATCCGTAACAAATATTTATGTAGTCGTATAGCAAACTCTGTTTATTCAGCATACACGATTTTGGGTCAAAAGGAACTAATGGAGCGGATTTATTTGTACATGAACAGCCCCAAAATATTTTTACATAGATTCTATATGATTAATATATTTATGCGAATCACTTATAAAGTAGAAGCTTTCAACATGTAATTATTTTAGTATTTTCACCGAAACAAAAACGGCCAAGTAGTAAAACTGTTTAAATGGATGAGTAGCTTCCTATAGCTGATAAGAATTGGCAAAAGAATAGTAGTAAGAAGAACAAAATAAATAGAGGTCGGTCAGATCCATTCACTCAAGATGACATTTGCAATGGATACTAGGCTATCTTTTTTTATCATTCTTTCCGTTCAGAGCTCGTTAGACTTTCATAAGTTTTGTAACGTTCAGTATAATTTGGCGCAAGTTTATCTGGAGCTACGGGGTATTGGAAAGAGGCGAGGAAACATGACGCATATCTGTCATAAACGTAAAATAACTGAAAATACAAAGGTCACTGACAGTACCAACGCCACTGGATAAATCAATATCAGTCAATTGAAGGAGTGAGAGGGAAGAACACACACACGCGCGAAGAACACACACACGCGCTTGCCAATAAGAAGTCAGCTTTCGATAAAAATCACCAATTATGTAATTCGGAGGGTGTGGTAATTACGGTTTTCGTACAGCGCTGCTAGAGCTTGAAGAAGCCCATAACAAATTTGGAAAAGTGCTCATCTCTTAATATTCATAAATTGAGAAAATAATGTTAATAGAAAAAAATCCAAGGAAACAAGCACATTAAAGAATTAACGTTTATTCATATTGTTGATATTGTTAATAATAAAAAGTTCCTTTTCTAATTATTATCACATACTTAGCACTTTAGCTTTTTCATAGTTAAACGTGGCAATTTCGAATGTTTTCGACTGCTTTCCTTTCACGGCTTCAGATAAACTTGCCAAAGTATATAATACGTGAGAAGGCATTCAGATTCGTTGACTTACAGGTTTAAAGGTTTCAACACAATTTTTACTTTTTACTGATAGCTCGCCCTGTATACATATTAAACGTTAAATGCATAAGCTCGACGAGCACCTCAAGGCAAGAAAGAAAAGCTTCTGCCATGGCATCGTTATACATTCTCAACGATTAGCTGTGTATTTAGAACTGAAATTGATTCCAAAGTGGATTATGTAGTCTGACGGAGGAGCAGCTGCAGCATCGTCATCTTGCTTAGACTTAACTACTACTCAATTAACTTCAGATTTTCAATTAGTTGACCGTAAATTAATCGTCGATCGATATTACGAAGATTATACTTGCGACTCGGAAAAAAATCATCCGAGAGGTTTGGGAGACAATAGATAATTTAAAAAAGTAATCGAGTCCTAAGAGGATTATACGGACAATTTTTATTCTCATCGATATATTTCAGTACAAGTTTAATGTTCTTAAATACTAGTACTCGACCCACTGAACAATTTCGTTGTTGATGAAGGTAGAAGCATGTAGAGTAAGAGGGCGTTAGTGTTCCATGTGTACCGAGCGTATGGCGGCAGAACCATACAAGCCAATTATAAGTCAACAGTCAGAGGCTTTGAGACCTCGGCACCTCAGGCTTTTTTATTATTTTTGTGCTCATGGTTGTTGAGACCAGTAGCTCTTATCACACTCAACAGACTTTTTACTGGGTCCTTCTTGGAGAAGTCTCTCTTGGATAGTCTAGTTCTAGGAGTCTATATCTCCAGTGAGAGAATGCTTCAGATTGGAAGATTACGTGAGAGCAACGAACATCAACAAGACAAGAAGGATCACTCCAAGCTCCTCCCCTCATTATGCCTATCTCGCTCGAATATCGGATGCTACTGTGTATAGAGCACCGTAAGTCTCCTACGCGCGATATGCATAAACAGGTTGTCCGTCGTAGGGATATGTAAAGAAATATACCAGTTGTCTTTTTGAGCTTTTTGAGCAAATTTTCCTTTAGAAATAAAATAAACATTTACGTACTTAGTGTTTTGTGTTTGGTTCTGCAAACAGAATAATGGAAAGGTAACATACGTGGAAAAATGTATAAACAATACTATGCTCTTTATAAATGGCTGGAAAATTGCTATTACCTCTGCTCTGTCTTTATGGGAAACCTTAATATGCAGGAATTATTCATTTCTTTTAACAAGGAACCTTAATTAGGATTGCATTGAAAATTTTTTTGGTCTGGTAAGAAATTGTTGCGGAAACTCGAGAAATCCAACCCCAATTCAAGAAATTATCTAAAATATTTTAATGAGGTTGAAGGTGCCAATTGCATTGAATATATTAATACAGTTTTGCTCAATGTAACTCCTGATATGCTAGAAGGATATAAAATATCGATGTACCTATATTGACAAGTAATAGCTCTTTAACAGTTTTCACATGCGACTATAGAAATCTTTCAAGTACGGATGGTAATGATATAGTTTACATTTCTGGCTATCTATGAAGGAAATGTTTGCTGCAACACTTTTGTAGTGCTTGCACAAAGTATAATGATGAAAAGACATTACCAAAAGAAGCGGCTCTACTTTTAGTGCATGAAGCATATTCGACTTATAAAAACTATGGTGGTCTGAATGTACCTCCTAGTAATATTGTAGAATATGTTAAACAACTAGAACATTTTAATAAAATTAGTTGTCACGAGAACGTTGGAGCGACCCTTAGAAAATTATATGAAAATTTACTGTTTACACATCCTTGTAAAGAGTTTCCCCATAAATATTTTTTAAACCTATATATTAGGCTGCGGATATACTTTACAATTAAATTGTGGAAGCAGTTTTAGACTCTTACTTTGCTAGGGTGTCTGCCTTTTTATTTCCTACAATACCCTTGTGCCCAGGGACCCACTTCTGTATCTGTCTCTGTAGAGTAGGGAGGGTGAGTGTAGGCTCACACCTCCCGAGGAGTTGTCTTCCTACGTCATCGTCCATCCTGTCCTTCCCAGGAAATCTCCTTTATATCGGCAGGTGTAGTCCAAGACTCACCGAACACACACTCTCTTATCGACGACTCCGGACACTCGCATAAGACATGCCTGACAGTTTCATCTTCCTGTTCACACATCCTGCATAGAGGTGTGTACACTAGCCCCTTAGTATAGAGGTGTTTCCTTTGTTGACAGTGACCAGTCAGAAATCCTACTGTTGAACGTTGGTTTTTCCTGGTCATCGCCAAATATTTCTTCGGCGCCAGCTTCCCAGGGTCGCCCAGGGTGATCCTGGCAACACTGCATCCTTTGATTCCATCCCATATCTTAAGGGATTGAGCACGGGTGTAACGTTTGGCTAGTTCCGCAATTGTCGAAGTCGTTAGGCCGTAGGGACCAGGGACCCACTCAAGAGCTACTCTATTATGGTTTGCCAGAGTTAAAAGTTCTTGTAGGCAGGTCTGATCTGTTGACATGCCAAAAGTGTTTGTGCTGCCTAACTATCTAAGCCCCTATCTATACCCCATATCGATGTTTATTTGCAAACATAGCGTAGATTTCTGCATGGAATACAGATAGAAACTTCCCCAACGATGCGTAGATATTGTACCATTCCTTTCCGACCAATCACGGTTCTACCCTGGAATGGGCTAGCCTGGTAGTCTTCTATAAATATTTGACAAGCTTCTTTTACAGTTTGTTAGGAAGTGAGGTTAGGAAATAAGAACGGAAAAAATGTTTGCAATTTATATTTTACTAATATTTTCCAAAAACAACATTTTACTCTCATTATTTTCTTCTATCTCTTTTCTGGAAAAATTCTGGACTTGTTCTTCGTAGATTCTGCAAAATTTATCAATATTGACAATGTTGTCATAGTCAACTAAAAATGAAACTATGACAACAGTGTCAATTTTAACAAACTCTACTAAATTTTCGACAGTTGTGTGGCATACAAACTAAAAATTTATATAGTATGACAAATAAATTGGTAAAAACTAAAATAATCATAGATATTAAAATATGTATTTCTACCTTATTAAATACTTACCTGTGATAACGTTAAGCGTGAGCACAACCCAAACAAAATTGATTTGGCTATGTAGCCAATGTCAATGCCTTTCAAACGAGATATCACTTGCCATAAGGTCCTATTGAAAATTATTGGCCAGAGTGGCACTGTGACGTCATCTATTACTATTACGTCACCTGTTACCATTCGTAGGGAAGTTTGCAACACTTTATTTTCACCCTCCAAATTTTATTAATGTAAGTGTAGCCGTTCAAAAGATACGAGGGGGAGCGGACTTTTGAATAGCACTGTATATAGCAACATGAGAAACAGAATAAGATAATGAAAATATGTCTAAAAAGTTTCAAATTTGGTGGCAAAAATGACTCCTTTCTTCCTTTGCTTGAAGGTTCAATGGAAACCAAAGGGAATGCGTGGAACTAGTTTCGGTAAATAACTATCATCATCAGGATGAACTCTTGGAGTTGAATGTGTGGTTTTTAATAGCCAGTATAAAATTTTGAAGATAATAAACACAACATATTGTGACATTTTTAAAATAGGCAGTAAAATCACTAATTAACCTTGAAAAATAGCGCGATTTTTATCACCCTCAAATGACATAATTCTATTTTAACGGCGACGAATTCCTAAAGTAAACCATAACCTCATTTACTGCCTTCGGTAATAAAATAAAGAGTAGTGAATTTTGCTTTTGAGTAATGCCCTCGGTCATTATATTTTATCTAAAACGTTTGATAGAGATTTCGTTTTAGGGCGGAATAAAATTCCTATAATTTTATGGCACTTTATATTTCTGAGTGAATGGTGCTATTATGTTTTCGAGCCACTCCGGTCGCCATTTTCTCTTTTGCTCGAATGCATTTGCAATTGAAGAACCGACCACTTTTTCTCAAACAATCATTGGCACAATGGAAAAAGCGCCAACACATAATTCCTGAATGTTTCGAACTTCTTAGAGTCGCTCGAGTGAGTGGAAATTGTGACCACGTTAACACTTTGTACTTTCCATCCTCGCCTCTTCATTTTAAAACAAAATTATTCAAAACTTGACGATTCTCGAGTGTTAATCATCAAGAAAAGTATTTCCACAATTCATTTTCGGCATTTTTGGCGTTTATTTTATCTGAGAACTAAGTATACATCGTTCACTGACTGCGCCATGTCTTATTTATGAAGTTTTGATTATTTATTAAATAATATACTACATTTTCCTACCGCACAGTTATTTTTGTTGATACACAAACACTTCCATGTATGTCACAAACGATCGAATAAATTCCAAATATCTGATCGAAGAGAACTCTAACTGGGTATAAATAGCAAACCGTGTTTAAATTTCCAGTGAGGAAATCTCTGTCGCTGACATGTCGAGAGTAGATCAGAGGCCTCAGTGATGTGTGAAGTGCTGGATTTTAATTCTGATAATGGTTTATGCGTTATCAAAGCCGACCAGAATATTATATCCAATCAAACGATATTTTCACACGAATATCTTCTAAGAAAACTATTGAATTGGTTCGGAAGATACCGCTTTGTAACAAAAGTTATCTTACACTGGAAAAAACTCAGTCCAAATTGGATCACCCCTTCAAGTTCAGGCAAGCTGGTAGTCTGTGGAAAGATAAATCTGTCTATATCCTCAGTGTGCACAAAGACATCTTGTTTAGCTGCCACAAAGATTCCAGTTTATACCTGTACCTTCCTGCTTTCAGTTTTGAAGATCCTTGAAAAATTCTTGGCTTGCTATTACCCTGATATCTCATCCAAGGCACTCGCTTTGTCCAAGATAGTTCTCTTTGCCAGAAGATATCGAGTCTGTCCTTCTTTCCTGGCAAGTTGCAGTCTTGCTAGGATCACCCTGAGCGACCCTGGGAAGCTTGCACCGAAGAAATATTTGACGATGACCAGGAAAAACATATGTTCAACAGTAGGATTTCTGACTGGCAACTGTCAACTAAGGAAACACCACATCCATACTATGTGGCTAGTGGACACACCTCTTCGCAGGATTTGTGAACAGGAAGATGAAACTGTCAGGCATGTCTTATGCGAGGGTCCGGAGTGTCGATAAGAGAATGTGTGTTCGGTGAGTCTTGGCCTACACCTGCCGATATAAAGGAGATGTCTCCTAATGACCTGTCCACCTTCCTGAGAAGGACAGGATGGACAATAACCTAGAGGACGACAGCTCCTCGGAAGGATGTACAATGGGTCACATGTGGCCTAAGTGCTGTGATCCTACTACTCTACATATACTTCGTTACCCAGGATTCTGGTGTGACCCGGAATCCACACCAATACAACCTTGGTTTGATTCCCAAAAAATAAGAGAAAAAATAATAAATAATGCCACAAGGAACTTACAGAAGATAGATCTTGGTTGGTTTCAGTAGTTGTCTAGTGCTCCAATCCAGCTTCGACTTGGTGCACAGTGCATTACAGTCTGGCTATCAGAAAATATTGAAGACACCTGTTAGAGTAGCCATTCTCTAACGCACAGATAGATCGCAAAAACTTTTCCATGCTGTTTAAGTGTCTCAAAAAGTTCATACATTGGTCTTCTGCACTGGGCGGCAAATCCAGCTTGGACGTTTATTCTTAAACCTTCTGGGAGCCAGCACAAGTACCACAAGTAGGAAAAATTGCTTGAAGAATGTACTTGAAGGTGTAACGTTATATTTGGCCAATATCATTGGAATATTTAAATATCTACCGGACGGCGAGTAGCCAGTCCTTTTTCCTTACCAACATGTGATTCTCGTCGAGAACCTGTAGCATCGATCATCGCTGAAAGGCAAATTTTTACATTTAATGTGCGACGGATAATCTCCGTTGGTGATGATCAGTATACACTGATATTGGTCAAATATTTCAATTCTTCTCTCTCATAGAGAGAGAAATTAAGAACACACTACCAATATGTAAATTCTTTCTCGAAGCGGAGCATGTGAACAGGAAAGGGATACGCAACGTATGTCCATTGCTCATCGCATGGTTCAATTTAATAGCCAGTAGTAAAAATAAGTTTTATTTCTCCTGTGAACTATGAACCGATAAGGTTGATTTTAATTTCTTGTGAGAGGTTTACCTCAAACTCTTTTTTTTAAAGTGCAATCAATGTGAATGCACTTTGTACCTGCCAATTTGTACGTGACATTCCGGACGAAGTAGTTTCTATGAGAGAGATTAACATCAGACATCTAGGACCTGTCCGAAGAAAATAAGGAAAGTAAAACCAACGTAAAACAACAAACAACGTAAACAACATAAAACAACATTCATTTACTGTGATATTATTTTAAATTCATTATACAACTTGTGAATTGAACAACGTTGTTCATATTCCTTCCCTTTCAGCATTTCCAGGTTTGTTGATAGAGAGTTGTGAGGTGAAACAAGTCGACTAATATTATTCAGGGTGGCGCCCACTTACCTTTCTTGATTAACTTTAATTACATTCCTTAACTTGATTTATCAACTTATTAAATTCATTTGGTTTCATAACTTCATCTATTATCTCATTAACTTCAATATAACTTCAATAACTTACCGGTAGGTAGGATTACCCGCGAGCTGGTAAGACTACTCCCTGAACTGATATTAGTTTGGTCTCCGAATTCACACTTGAGGTACTCTCCACATTGAGTCGCCGTTGCAATTTATCTTACCTTATTATTTTAAATGAATAATAGGTAAAAAAGGTTATTTCCCGCGAATGTTTATGAACGGATACGTAGGATGACCCAAAATTAATACACTTGCTTACTCCTAATAATTAATACTGACAAATTTCAGAATAATTATTGATGACTTTATTATTTAAGGTACTCTGTAGATAAAGATAAATGTCTTCGGTTCGTTAGGAATGCCTTCAACAACTTTCAGCCCCAACTAAACAAGCTCGTATTTATCCCTTCTCAAATCTCCTGAAAAGCAAGCAACTGTTTAAGCTTGTTATTTCCCAAAGAAAGATTCGAATCGATTGTTATACCAGATGACAGTTTCCATTCAATTGTTTCTCGACAACGGTCATTATCATTAAGAAAGCCTAATTAGTCATATCTCTCTGTTACGGTTACAATACTGTCGAGTTTCTTATCTTTTCCTGTATACTTCGGTTGGCTTATTCTAATTCGAACAAGGCCATTTTGACTTTGCTTTATATTTCTGCAAGAATGAATATACAGACGACAATGTACAACTCTGCTCTAGTTATCTGATTATGAATTTGATGGATCGCGTTTAAATTTTGGAATTGACTTACTTCATAGATAACCGAAAGATTTCCTTTGTGCATTTCATTCACCAAGAGAGGATAGAGATAGTGTTAACTGTATAAACCCTCACTTCTTGGAATCTACTCATCATATGGTTTTAAATGAAACGAACTGTTTTTAAATGACTCCACAATATATTTGTAATAAATCTGTCAATTTACTTGCAATTAACAGATTTATTACAAATATATTGTGGAGTCATTTAAAAACAGTTCGTTTCATTTAAAACCATATGATAGAGATAGTGTTACGCATTACTTAACGTTTCATCAGATGACCCAAAAGGCTCTTGCTAAATGGAAACTACGATAACATAAACTAAGCTAAAATTTAAGGAGCAGAAACTATTGAAAAAATTTACTTACCGACGGTGGTGAGCAGCATGTTGTCCAAAAGTAGGGCGATTGCAACAATGACCAATACGAGGCGGCGCGACTCCCGGCACCTCTGAACCCATCCACCAAACTTTGTTCCCGATACCCATTCGTTCACCACTGTCATCTTCAGTTGCAAAATTTAGCAAATTTCTGAAAATAAATTACTTATAAAGTATAACGAAAACTTACTAACTACATATTGTCGTCTACAGTTTTACAGTCAAATTTCTGTAAAAAATCCCCCTCTGACTCGATTGGTAATAACAATAACCATAATGATATTGAAAACATTGAAAAAACTCTACAAAAGAATATAAATGATATTAACAGTGCTGCAAAAGAAATAAGCTTTTCTTTTTCAAAAACAAAAACACATTGTGTACACTTCTGCAGGCTGAGATCCGTTCTCCAAATTTCATTAATTTGTGTAAAATTTCTTTGTTAATAGATTGGTTATAATAATAAAGTTGTAACTATTGAACTTTTTCAGTTACGATCTTTTTTTGGTGCCGGTGCTATTTCCAAAATCACCATAACTCACTTCCAATTGAAATTTCGGATTTTTTTTTTCGAAAAACTGAGTTAGATTTGTGTCTAAAACTCATATATATGAAGAACATCCCTCCTGAATCGATTGTTAATAATAGAAACACCTTGAAACTATTGAATTTTTTGAGCTACGATCATTTTTGTGCACTTTAAACAGGAGCTTAAGAACCTTTGTCATTAAACATGCCTAAAACTTGGATATCTTGCCTTGAAACTTAACCTTGAAAAGCAGCCTGAGTATAAAAATATTCCTTACATATTTAATTTAGAAGCAACTCGATGAAATTGACGTCTTTTTTGGAGTAACTACTGCTCAGGTGTTCTTATTTAGTATACAGACGAGTACAAAACAATATT